>PVLD010004958.1:0-44423 GCA_004027595.1 Dinomys branickii
AAACAATACAATGGGGAAAAATAGCTGAAGTAAAAAGATTAGCCTTTGTAATTGATATCCATTTGATTTTTCATGAAATGCTTAGTTTCGTTCCCCCCCATGTCAAATTGGGTGATAATAATACACACTTCTGAGATTGAACTGTGAATATGAAGTGAGCTCCATCTGGTCATTTATTGCAGTACTTTTGACAGGTTACTCTGCTTATACACTGCTCCAGACACTGAGGTTCCAACAGAAGACTGCAGGGAACGCCATAGCCCTGTGCTTGCGTTCTAACTGGGGAGACAGAGGAACGTGTGCACTTTATAGTGTAGCTATGTAGAGAACCATGGAGAGAATGAAAACTGGGTCAAAGCCCAGAGAGTTAATAAGAATTGTTACTGAGAATAAAAGCACAGAGGAAGGGCTCTGTCTAGAGATTAACTTGAGAGGAGACCTATCCATTGAAGCACGTATGTGCTGGAGGGAAACAATTCAAGACCAGGTCAGAAGTATATGAGACGGTAGCATGTGTGGGTCTTTGAGGAACAGCGCAGAAGCCATTGCAGATGATGTGAGAAGGATGAGGACAAATAAGTCCTAAGACGTAACACAAAAGGAGTGAAAGCAGATAGGTAAGAGCTGCTTCCAGTTCCTTATTCAGTTCTTCAGTAAGGTGGCTATTGCTAACACATTTTTCCTCTGCACTGGAGCAGGGTGTTATTAGATGATTTCCCTTAATACTATCAACAAGTCCTCTTTCAAGAAGCACTTGCTGAGCAGGTTTTGGCCTTATGACTCTCCCACAACAGTGTCAATGCAGTGCTTGGGTTCTCACTGACCGAGGGCTTTCAGTAACTGGCAATTACTTTCTTCTACCCAAGATTCTGTTCACCCTAATGAAGATCCATCACTGGCACTGGCTTGCTGCATGGCTGGGAAAGAGCAGTGGAACCGAAAGTTCCCATCCAGATGGAGGAGCTCAGCAGAACATCTGCCTTGCCTGTCTGTTGCCTCCCCGCCTCCTGCTGCTGTGCTCGCTGCCAGCCACTGCAGCAGCTTCTCAGTCAAGGGTCCTCTTCTGGTGTTTCCTTGGAGCTTTGACTAATTATCTGCACCATCATGCCCAAAAGCAACATGCTGTCTTTCTTAAAATAACGGGAAGTTCCTGTTGAAAATCTCAGCCTTTTAAAGGACTGAACTACTGCTTGCTCTCCGAAGTAGGATCAATTAAGCCACTCTCATGCCTGAAATCTTTGTATTTAATGACATTAGGCAGTTTATACATTGTACTGATCACATGCATGGCCTGTACTGTTCCACAGGACAATGAGAATAGGAATAAAAAGGAGAACTGTCAAGGACATATCCATTCCTTTCCATCTCCCATTCCTTTCCATCTCCTCTACCACCACTCTATCTAAGACATCCTCACCTTTGTTTGGATGGTTACAATATCCTCCTAACTAATCTACTCCAAAATACATCCGTCCAAACCACTACTTACCTGATTACTCCTTACAATAAGTAGTCTCCTACACTGGTCTTTATTCTAGCTCCGCTGCCTCCTGGTAATTTTCCACATTTGGACATGTAGATTAACAACTTTAAAACCAAATTCTCAACATCTGAGCTGTGAACAAAATCTTTCCGTGGTTTCACAAAGCAGGTAGAAGTTACCTGTGAAGTACACTGAGACTGTTATTAGCACCCTGAAGGTGGGCATGAGCTAGCCTTTGCCAGCCTCTTCTCTACCAGCCCCGCCTGTGCTCTCTCTGTTTCAGGCCTGTGGAGCTTTTCTCTGTTCTGCCCATATGTTCTGGTCCTTTCACCTAAGGCCTTTTTGTAGTGCATTTGCCTCCAAATGGAAATTCTTCCCAACACCCTCTCACTTCACCAAATAAACTATCATCCTTCAGAACCCAGCTCACAGGGCCGTACTGGGCAATCTGCAGACCATTCTACCACTCTATAGGCTACTGCTCCCCTTACTCTGACTTTGAAGCTCTAATAGTTTGTATTCAAAGACAAAGGAGTCATTTTATTAGCTATCTATCTCCTAGCTTTGGGCTTCATGCAGTAGGAAGCCAGAGGACTGTGTTAGCTTCCCTTCTACTGGAACCCCAGTACGAACTATGTAACTCCAAAGATAGCCTCATTCCCTGCTTCCTGAATGTATTTCTCAATGAGTAAATGACCATTTATATCTAAAAGTCTCTCACTACAAATATTTCTTTTTAAATCTATGCAACTTCTTTCACTTTATACAGCAGAAATAAGAAGCATCTCTATTTTCTAACATAAGTTTCAACTAACAACTGAACTAAAACCTGAGGCAACCACTAAATATTTTTTTTTACTAAAAGTTTTAAATTGCAAATCTTTTCTGCCTCTTTTCTTTATTAATAGTAAATATAAAATTTAAATTTGTTTTCAGTGCATGGACTTGAACCCAGTGCCATTGCACTAAGCTACATCACCAGCCTTTTTTATTTTTAATTTAGAAATATGTCCTCACTAGTTGCTAAATCGCTCAGATAGGGCTCAAATTTGTTATCCTCCTGCCTCAGCCTCCTAGTGTGCTGGGATTACCAGTGTGCACCACCACACATCAGTACAGAACCTCAATTTCAAACATAACCAGTAGGTAAAAATGAAACTAGCCAATCTTCCGCTTCTATCATCTTACCCGATTTGTTCCATGGAAATGACATTGTATTTTGGTACCTTTGACAGCTCCTACCTATATTCCTTAGGTCCCAATTCTATGAAGCTAAACTTAAAGGCTTCTCTGCTACAATATCATCTCTTTCTTCCAAAAACAAATTATTTTCATCAACATATTTAACAGCACTGGCTTAAATTCTAATGTTGTAAAAAAAATTAAAAGGACATAATCTAACTGGGGTGTAAATCCCCGTTAAGAATAACATGGGAAGAAATAAAAATATAGAAATTTAAACCAACATTGAGAAAGCAGAAAAATTAATCATAGGTTATACAATTATGGATTTTTTGCAAAAATGACATTACTGTAATACAGACCCAGGTGAAGGTAACAGTATTTATATACAACTATACCTACAACTAACCACTGAGTCAGGAAAGTGGAAAGCATATATGAATCACCAATATTTGATGTTTAGACACCATAATACATGTTCAATGGGGGTAACAATTTCAATTCTTTCATATAAACCAAAAAGTATTCATTGATCATCAGCTACACAACAGGTACTGGGATCCATCATTTAAACAGAAACAAATATTTGCATTGATAAAATTTAAATATTAGTAGTTAAGATAATCAATAAGCAATAAATATTTTTCTTTTAAAGAGAGCAGTAAAAGGGAAATAAATGGCCATAGGAGCATACCAACATCACAAACATAAACAAAATGAAGTGAGAACATTAACGGTGATACAGGGTTTCAAAACAAAACGATAGGAATTAAGAGTGATTGTTATATCACATACTGTTACTTTCAACTACGTCACTCAGACTACCAGATGCAAGAATGGAAGATTATTTAAACCATTAAAGAGAATAAGAAAATAATTATTAGATAAAACATTAGAAATAATACAGTTTCACTAGACAAGATTACCGTAGGAATTCACCAATGGTTATTCCATTGCGTATTGTCTTCAAATCAGTTGCTCAGATTACCAAACATAAGTATGCAAAATTGGTCAGAAAAATAAATAAATAAATAAATAAATAAAATTTCAGCATTAACTGTTCCTTTCAGTATACCATCAAACATCAGCAGTACAGTTATCCCAGCTATTCTATATGTATATCTATATATATATATTACCTTCCTTCTTTCGTTTTTCTTCTTTCCCTCATCCCAGTTGTTTCTTTCTTTGAGCAATTTCTTTCCCTTTTTTCTCCTCATTTAGTGTTTATTCACAACCATAAACTTAACTCCGCAGTCCAGTTATGTTTGGAGAGGAGCAAGGCAAGTACGGAACCCAAAGAAGTGCAAGAAGAGCAGAGATGATGGGGCTTTTTGAGCAGCTGGGGCACAGGGCGCTCTCCTCAGCTAGAGGAATGGTCTGGCGGTGGCGATACACACAGGTCACACGCGTGAGAGCAGCCCACAGCCGGTGATGGTGATCTTCTGGCTGGTCTTGCCGTTCCTGCACCCCTAGCGATCCTTGGCCTCCACAGTGTTCATGCCCTCTTTCACCTTCCCAAAGACTACGTGCTTGCTGGCCAGCCTGTCAGTCTTGGCAGTTCAGATGAAAACTGGGAATCATTTCTGTTTGGGCCAGCATTTGCCATGGACGAGATGCCAGGACCTGTGTGCTTCAAGATGAATTTCTCATCATCATATTTCTCCCCATAGATGGACTTGCTGCAAGGGCCATGTGGCGTGTGACATCACCACCCCGGCAAACAAATCCTGGGATAATTCTGTGAAAGCAGAAACCCTTTTAACTAAATCCCTTTTCTCTGGTGCTCAGAGCACAGAAGTGTTCTACTGTCTTTGGCACTGTCTGCATACAGCTCGGAGGAGATGTGGCCCAAGGGCTTGCTGTCTTCGGGATGTCGAAGAACATGGCGGGGTTGACCATGGCTGGCAGCGAATGACTAAAGGGAAGGATCACGGAGTCAGCAAGGCGGCCTCTTCCCCTTTCTGATCATCTATTGTCTATCTTGAGTCTTACTTACGTTTTAGGCTCCTACACCAGGGAGACAATAGGATGTTTACACATCTGGGTCCAATTTATTTCACTTACAGGTGTGGTCTCTAGTTGCACCCATTTACCTACAAAAGCCACGAGTTTATCTTTTTTTATAGCTGAGCAATACTCCATTGTATAAAAATGCCACATCTTTTTTATCCATTGCTCACTTGATGGGCATTTGGGTTGTTTCCATGATTTAGCTATGACAAATTGTGCTGCTATAAACATGGGTGCACATATATTGCTGTAGTATGATGCTTTTAATTCTTCCAGGAAAATACCCAGAATGGGAATAGCTGGGTGAAGTGACACCTCTAATTCTAGTTTTGTGAGGATGCTCCATACTGATTACCACAGTGGTTGCACCAATCTACACTCCCACCGGCAGTGGAGTAGGGTTCCTTTTTCCCTATAGCCCCTCCAGCATTTGTTATTGGTTGATTTCTTGATGACAGCCATTCCTTCTCTGGTGAGATGGAATCTCAGTGTTGTTTTAATTTGCATTTCTTGAATGCCTAATATTGTTGAACATTTTTTGTTGGAATAAAATAATGCTATGATAAAAATGGGGACAATTGCAACTACATGGATGGGGCTGTCATTTAAACAAGATAGAGACAGTAAGCCTCATTAGGGGGCTGACATTTGAGCAAAGTCTGAAGGAGATGACAGAACTACCTACATGAATATTTGGGAAAGATGCACTTTAGGTAGAGGTAAAGATTGTGTATGTGTGATGTCTTGGTTACTTTTCTCTCGTTGCTGAGACAAAATACCCAACACCCCAAATGAAGGAAGGAAAGGTTTATTTAGCTTACAGTTTGTGGAGGTTTCAGTCCATATTTGGCTGGCTGAGAGGCAGAGTGGCACACGGCAGAGGGCAAACTGTTCACGGCAGCAGAGCACAGAAGAAGTGACCAGCCAAAAGGGAGGAATGGCTGCAAGCAGCCTCTTTCCTTCCCTTACATTGTAAACAGCCTACCCCCACCCAGGGGGTGTGTAGCTCTCACACAATGTCCATGCCCTCCTCTTCCACAGGCTCAGGATGTGTACAAAGCAAGCACCCTGGCTTCCTGCTGAATCAATCAGCCAAGCCTCTAGACTCCCCAACTTGACACAATGTATCAACCATAACATTCCACCCCTTGTCAACTTGGCAACCAGACACATTTCCTTAAACCAGTTTCCAGACACAAAAGCATGCATATATTAGAACCATAACATTTTGCCCCCGTACAAATGAAAATTAAACACTTCCAACATTTAAAGGCACAAAATAAACATTACCATTCCAAAATGCACTGACGGGGGAATATAGAGCATTGGGACCAAAGCAAGTCCAAAATCCAGCATGGCTAACATTGTGTCCTGTAATTCCACATCCAGCATCTGAAGCAACATGTTGTACATTGTGAGCTCCAAAGGGCTTGTATGAGTCCACCCCTATGGCACTTCTGGTGGTTACAGCTCCCACGGCTTCTCTCTTAGGCCCGCTTTGCTCCCTCCTTGCAGTTTTCCTCTGATGATCCACAGTCCTGGCTTTCCTAAACGTCTGAGGTCTCCAGGGCACCTTTTGCTTCACACTCACAGCCTCACAAATTGCCATCTCCAAGGCACACTGCCTGGCCTCCCAGGCCTCTGAAATCTGGGTGGAAGCCTCCTCAACCTCAGAACTCTTGCATTTTCCTTGCACCTAAAGCCAGGGCCACGTGGATGATGCCAAGGCCTGCTGCCGCTTGGAGCAGTAGCCAAACTTTCCTCTCTCTTGGCCATAGGGGTCGAGTGCCTGGATCGCTGGGCACACTGGATCCAATTCTGAGGAGCAAATTCTCTATGCCGCCTCCACTCTGGAACCTGGTGTGGCCGCTGCCGCCATTCTGGAACATGACACTCTATAGCTTCCTTCTCAAGGCAAGGTCTTTCACCTTTACAGTTTTGAGGCTGCAAATGGTGGAGCCTTGCTGCTTGTGATGCCCACAGGCCATCTTTTCTGTTCTCTTGTTCCTTTATAGCAATACAGATCACTTCAACCTTACCTTTGCAGTCCACAGCTTTACTGGAGCTTCCTTTCTGGTCAAAGTCACATTTTAAATCATCCTGCTGGGCTCTTTGCTCTTGACTGTCAATATAAATCTGGCTAAAAGCCCCCAACAATAGCCATGTTGCTGCCCCAACATTCGACTGCCTTGAAATTTCTTTTGCCAGATTAATCAGTTCACTGCTGCTCTTAATCTCAGTTTTAGGCAAAGTCTCTGGACACGAGCAAAATGCCGACAAACTTTTTGCCAAGCCATAACATACATCATTTGGAGTCCAACAACCAGTGAAGTCCTTCCCAACAGAAACCTTCCAAATCTGGTCTTTACTGGCAGTATTTCTACTGGCCTTCTGGTCTTCCAAACTCTGACCAGAATCTCCCATACAGAACAGCCTAAGGCATTCCAGCGCATCCCTTTCAGGTGACATCTCTGAACCTTTCCAAACTCTTCCCACAAGCCATTTCCAAAGGCTCTTGAACCACATGGTCAGGTATAGTAACAGCAACGACCCCACTCCACTGGTACCAAATTCGTCTTGGTTACCTTTCTCTCGTTGCTAAGACAAAATACCCAACACCCAAAATGAAGGAAGGAAAGGTTTATTTAGCTTACAGTTAGTGGAAGTCTCAGCCCATACTTGGCTGGTTCAGAGGCGGAGTGGCACATGGCAGAGGGCAAACTGTTCAGGGCAGCAGAGCACAGCAAAAGTGACCAGCCAAAAGGGAGGAATGGCTGCAAGCAGCCTCTTTCCTTCCCTTACATTGTAAACAGCCTACCCCCACCCAGGGGGTGTGTAGCTCTCACACAATGTCCATGCCCTCCTCTTCCACAGGCTCAGGATGTGTACAAAGCAAGCACCCTGGCTTCCTGCTGAATCACTCAGCCAAACCTCTAGACTCCCCAAGTTGACACAATGTATCAACCATAACATGTGGTATTCCAAAAAAAAGGCAAATTTATGAAGACAGTAAAAAGGTCACTGGTGACCAAGCATTTAGCAGGAAGGGGATGACGTTTTAGGGTATTGAAATTATCCTCTATTTGTTCATATAGGTAAATATATATACAGTATATGATCTGTCAAAACTTAGTGACCTTTATATTAGAGTTAATATAGCCAAATTTTAATAATTTTAAACATAGTAGAACTCCAACATGCAGTAACGAATGTGACAAACCCATATAAATGTATTATAAATGTATGAAACAACCTCACTTAAGGCAGGAGGGGAAATAATGCTGACCTAAGTAATCAAGAAAATAAGCAAAGCCACCGAAGTAAGAGCAAAGGAAACTGTATCTAAGCATCGTGCCAGCATTGGTGAAGTTGTTTCCCATAGGAACATGGACTAATAGTTCAACCACTGTGTATACTGTTACCAAACAAAGAAAAAGGATGTTAGTTGGTGTGGTGGTAAACCTTTGTCATCCCAGCACTCTGGTAAGCTGAAACAGGAAGATCACAAATTCAAGTCCCTCCTGAGCATCCATGACTATTAGTCCTGATGTGACAGCTTCATTGGATTAAGAAATGCTTAGCAGAGTTTTTTTCCTATATTTAGACCAAATTTGCATGCTTATATCTGGTAATCTGAGAAACATGTGATGACAACAATTTACAGTTTAACAACCATTGGTGAATTCCTACAGTCCTAGTGAAACTATATACCATCCCTAATGTTCTTTTAAATTATTATTTTCTTACTCTCTTTAATGATTTGGTCAATCTTATATTCTTACATCTGGTAATCTGAGCAACTTTGTTGAAGATAACAATATGTAATATGACAACCACTATTAATCCCTATCATTTGGTTTGAAACCCCGCACCATTTTTAATGCCCTTGCTTTGTTTTGTTTGTATTTTTCTATTGTTCTTTTTTGTACTAATTTCTTTAAAATAAAAAGTCGTTAAAAAAAAAAAAACAGAAATGCCTAGCAGGAAAGCATGTTCCAGAGTGTGTCGTGGAGGTGTGTGCGACCTTGAGTCCTATACATAGTCTTTCATTCATTCCTCTTTGGCCTTCTTTGTCTGCTCTGCTTCCCAGAAACCATGAAATAAACAACTTTGCTCTGCCACACCCTTCCACTATGGTGCCTCAGCTTTAGAGCCAGCTGGCCATGGATTGAACTTCCAAAACCATAAGACAAATTAAATATCTCCTCCTTTAAGCTGTGGCTGTCTGGTATTAGAAAGCTGGTGAATACAGCAACTTAGTGACACTGTGTCTCAAAATAAAAGTAAAAAAAAAGACTGGAGATAAAACAGTGAAAGCCTTAGGCTCAATCTCCTGTACAGAGGTTATAGAGAGAGAGAGGAGAATCAGAAGGAGGAGGAGGAGAAGGGGGAAAAGATGGAAGAGGAGGACAAGGATTAGGATAAGTGAGGAGAGAAGGAGAGAGAAAGAGAAGAAGGGAAGAAGGGAGGGAGAGAGTTATAGAGGGAAGAAAGAAAAGAAGGAAGTAAAACTTGATATATAATGGAATTCAACATTCTTGTTAGAATGTGAATTTATAGATAAGCAAGGAAATAGGCTGAAGTTACCCATACAGTAATAGATTAGAGTTGGAGATCATAGCATCAGTTTGGGTTTAGCTTAACATGGATACATGTGGAAATACTTATAGTATAAACAAATGTCAGTATACACGCATGTAATTTTTTGATCCACCAGCTAAGAGCATCTAGAATACTGCAGAAGCAGTGAACACACTTAATGCTAAAGTCATTTCTCACACCATTCTCCAAGAAAAAGAATTCAAATTACTTAGAGAAATGAGTAATACTAGGACTGGAGGAGAAAATATACCAGGCAAGAAGCATATTGTATTGGCAGAAAGTAAGAAGGTTTTAAAAAAATGGAGGGGGGAGCATATGAAGAGAAATAAGATCAAATTTAAAAAGCTTGCAAGTTCAAAACTGAAATAATTTGAGCAGGACAAAGATTCTTACTCCGAAGGCCCAGGATCTGCTAACACCAGGGTTCATGTTTGGGCCCTCCTTGCCCATGCCCTGGGCTGCAGAGGTACTACAGTAGGGGGTCCATGATCTGCTAGCACCGCGGTTTGCATCTGGGTTTTACTTGCACTCTGACTTTCTGGAGGTCACAGACACAGGTGGTCCATGATCACCACCAGCGCAGCCCACATCTAGCACCTTTGTGCACTCTGAGCTGAATGGAGACGCAGAATCAGGCAGTTTACAATCTGTTGACACCATGGTTTGCAACTGAACATCCAGAGAACCAGGTATTTCCCACCTACTTCGTAGGGGCAGAGCAGGCTACAATGACTTGCCATTACAGTCTGAGTCTATGCCCTCCAAGCACCTGGTGCAGACAGGAGACCCTCACTCAGAAGACCCAGGATCTCCTAACACCAGGGTTCACATTTGGGCCCTCCCTGCACATGGCCTGGGCTGCCACAGGTACTAGCGTGGAGGGAGAACAAATTGGTATCACCGAGGTTTGCATTGGGCTGTACTTGTGCCCTGACCTTCTGGAGGTCACAGACACAGGAGCTCCATGATCATTGCCAGTGCAGCCCACATCTGGCACCTGTGTATGCCCTGAGCTGCCTGGAGACATAAAATCAGGTGGTTCACAAACTGTTGACCCTGCAATTCATCTCTAGGTTCTGCCTGTACCCTGAGCTGCCTGGGGACACAGGACCACTGATCTATGATAGCGCCACCAGCGCAACCTGTTTCTGGTTTATATGCATGCCCTGAACTGCAAAGGGTTACTGGGTCGGACAGTCTACCACCAGCTGACATCACAGTTTGCCTCTGAGACGTAGAAGAACTAAGTACACTTTACCATCTGCCTGAAGACACCAGACTAAGCAGTGCATCTCAGAAGACACTGAGGGGCAGGCCTGATCACCAGGAAAGCTAGGGACACTAGTGACCTTTGCTGAGCTTCCAGAGAAGAGAGAGACTGAGTGTTCTGCCTCTGGCATCTAACATGACAAGGCAAAGGACTAAAATGTAGTCTCAGAACTCCACCCCACTCAGAACAAGTCCAGGTGACATCAAGATAGAAGAACTTGGTAAACACACACCTGACATTGCTGAAATGATTGCAATGAAAGTAAAGAAACAATTCCATCAGGCTACAGAGAGATCAGATCAGAAATAATCTCTCAGACAAAAAATGAAATGACAACAATAATGAAAACATTGCTCAGCACATCTAGAGAAGAAATAGATAAACAGATGAACATAGGCAACAGATGAAGATGCTACATGAACAATATAGGATTGAATTAGAATGCATGAAACAGACTCAAAGAGATTTCCAAGAAGTCAAAACTTACAATGAAAGCTGGCAAGACCACTTGAACGAAGCCGAAGACAGAATTTCAGATCTTGAAGACAGCATGGCAGCTAGCTATCATGAAAAGAAGGATCTCTTAAAATCAACAAGATCCAGGAAAAATCAATTCAACAGCTGCAACACAAGGCAAAGAGAAATAATGTCAGACTAATAGGAATCAATGAAAGAGCAGGAGGACACAGAAATGACAGAAAAAGAATGTTTGCAGAAATAATAGCGGAAAATTTCACAAGCATGGAAACAGAAAGTGAGATACAATTAAATGAGGCATATAGAACACCTACTAGTGTAATAAAACTACACCCAGACATATAATAATCAAGATCTCAGATCTCCAGCAAAAGAACAGAATATTAAAAGCTGCTAGAGAAAAGAAACAGATCACCTATAAAGGAAAGCTCATCAGAATCATGGCAGATTTCTCAACACAAACCATCCAATCAAGAAGAGCTTGGAATGAAGTATTACAGGTCCTGAGACAAAAGAGCTTCCAACCAAGACTGATGTATCCTACCAAACTATCCTTCAAGTTTAACAGAGAAATAAAATATTTCCACAAGAAAGAGCAACTGAAGAACTTCATGAGTGCCAAACAATCTTTACAAAGAGTACTAAAAGATATTTTAGACAGAGAAAAAAAAATGAACACAATTTCAAGAACAATAGAAAGGAACCCTCAAGAAGAGTAAGCAATTAAACAGGTAGAAAAAGTAGGAAACCAACAGCAAGTAAATAACACAACAATGATAAGCCAACACATATCAGTTATAACCATATATGTAAATGGCCTCAATTCACCAGTCAAAAGAAACAGACTGGCAGAGTGGATTAAGAAACAAAATCCAACAATATGCTGTATACAGGAAACACACTTTACTCAAAAGGAAACCCACAGACCAAAAGTCAAAGGATGGACAATTCTCCATGCAACAGGAACTCTAAAAAAGCAGGTGTAGCTACTATGTTTGCAGACAATGTAAACTTCAAACAGAGAACAACTGAAAGAGCTAAAGGCCACTACATAATTCATAAGGGAAAACTGAAAGAGGAATAGATAAAAATCATAAACATGTATACACCAAATATCAGAGCACCAAACTATATAAGACAAATCTTAACAGACATGAAAACTCAAATAATTAATAATGCTTTTGTAATAGGAGAGTTCAAAAACCCTTTGACAAAAAGAAATAGATCAATTGGACAAAAAATCAGCAAAGGAGTAAAATTGTGAATAAATGGACTTAGCAGATGTACACAGAGTGTTCTACCTCACAACATCAGAATATACATTTTTCTCAGCTGCACATGAGTCCTTCTCTAAAATAGTCTATAGAACATACCTACCTAAATGCAAAATAACTGAAATTATTCCATGTATATTATATGACCACAGTGCAATGAAATTGGAAATTAATGAGAAAAGGAACTCCAAAAACACCATAAACACGTGGAAATTATATATCAACCTCCTGAACAACCAATGGGTCACAGAAGAAATTAAAAAATACCTACAAACAAACAAAAATGTAGATACAACTTACTGGTTTTGTGGGATGCACTGAAAGCAGTCCTTAGAGGAAAATTTATAGTGGGGAACTCACACATAAAGAAAACAGGAAGAGAACAAATAAATAGCCTAAATCTGCACCTCAAACTTCTAGAAAAAAAAGAACAAGTCAACCCCAAAGTCCAAAAAAGGGAACAGAGTACAAAGATCAGCACAGAAATTAATGCAATTGAGATAAAGAAAACCCTACAAAAAATAAATGAAACAAAGAGTTGGTTCTTTGGAAGAATAATTAAAATTGATAAACCCCTAGCCAATCTTATCAAAAAAAGAAAGGAAAAAAATTCATATTCATGCAATAAGGAATGAAAAGGATGAAATCACTACAGAGCCTACAGAAATTCAAAAGATCATTGATACCTACTTTGAAAATCTTTACTCTCATAGGGTAGAAAACTCAGAAGAAAAGGACAGATTCCTAGATACGTAGGAATTACCAAAGTTGAATCAAGAAGATACAAAAATCTTGAACAATCCAATTAATGAAATTGAAAATGTGATTCAAAACTGACCAACAAAGAAAAGCCCAGGCCTCAATGGATTCACAGAAGAATTCTATAAGAAATTCAGAGAAGATTTAATACCAACACTCCTCAAACTCTTCAATGAAATTGAAAACAAAGCAATTCTCCCTAACTCATTTCTGGAAGCAAGAATTATACTGATACAAAAACCAGAGAAAGATCCAACCAAGAAAGAGAACTACAGACCAATCTCCCTAATGAATATAGATGCAAAGATACTCAATAAAATACTAGCAAATAGAATGCAAGAAATTATCAAGAAAATCACACACGACGACCAAGTCAGATTCACTCCAGGAATGCAGGGATGATTCAATATTTGCAAATCAGTTAATGTTATACACCATATCTATAGAGCCAAAGACAAAAACCACATGATCCTCTCAACAGATGCAGATAAAACTTTAGACAAAGTCCAACATTCATTCATGGTAAAAAACATACAGAAAATAGGAATTGATGATCCTTACCTCCATTGGATCAAAGCAATCTATGATAAACCAACAGCCAACATCATACTAAATGGACAAAAACTGAAAGCTTTTACTTTAAAATCAGGAACAAACAATGATGTCCATTGTCACCACCCCTATTCAACATAGTTCTGGAAGCATTAGCCAGAGCAATTAGACAAGAGAGAGAAAAAAAAGGAATAAGAACAGAAAAAGGAAGAAGTAAAATTATCACTATTTGCAGATGACATGATACTTTACATGGAAGACACCAAAAAATCCACCAGAAGACTCCTTGAATTAATTGACACATTCAGCAGTGTAGCTGGATACAAAGTTAACTCCAAAAAATCAATAGCATTCCTATACACAAACAACAAGCAGACTGAGAGAGAAATTAAGGAAACCACACCTTTCACAATAGCATCCAAGAAATTGAAATATTTAGAAATCAATCTGAAAAAAGAAGTAAAACATCTATTCAATGAAAACTACAGTACTCTGAAAAAAGAGATAGAGGATTTCGATAAATGGAAAACATTCTTTGCTCCTGGATAGGAAGAACCAACATTGTAAAAATGGCCATACTACCAAAATTGTTACACAGATTCAAAGCAATTCCCTTTAAACTATCATTAGCATATCTCACAGATCTAGAGAAAACATTCATTAAATTCATCTGGAACCAGAAGAGACCCAGGATAGCAAAAGTAATTCTGGGCAACAAAAACAAGTCAGGCAGAATCACAATCCCTGACCTGAAATTATACTACAAAGCTACTGTAATAAAAATCAACCTGATACTGGCTAAAAAACAGACCTGAGGATCAATGGAACAGACTGGAAGATGCAGCCACAACCACAAACACGCTCAGCCACCTAATCTTTGACAAACAGCCAAACAAACTCACTGTAAGAAAGATAGTCTCTTTAATAAATGGTGCTGGAAAATTTCACTTGCCATCTGCAAAAGAGTGAAAATAGAACCAAGTCTATCACCATGCACCAAACTCAAGTCAAAATGGATCACAGATCTCAATATTAAAACAGAAACACTAAACCTATTGGAAAAGAAAGTAGGTAAAAATCTTGAAGCCATAGGGGTAGGCAGACAGTTCATGAACAAAAACCAAACTGCATGGGAAATACCTCAAAGAATCAACAACTGGTATCTCATCCTATGGAATAGTTTCTGCACATCTAAAGAAATCACCAGCAGAGTAAAAAGAAAACCCACAAATTGGGAAAAAAATTTTAGCTGACTGTCCCTCAGACAAAGGTCTTCTATTTAGAACATATAAAGAGTTTAAAAACATCAGCGACCCCAAATTCAAAGAGCCAATCCAAAAATGGGCAGCTGAAATGACCACACACTTCTCAGACAAAGAAATACAAATGGCAAATAAATACATGAAAAAATGTTCAACATCATTAGTCATTTGAGAAATGCAAATTAAAACAATATTGAGATTGCATCTCACCCCAGTAAGAATGGCTAGCATTAAGAAATCAACCAATAACAAATGCTGGAGAGGCTATGTAGAAAGAGGAACTCTTCTTCACTGCTGATGGGAATGCAGGCTGGTGCAACCACTGTGGAAATCGGTTTGGAGATTCCTCAGTAAACTAGGTCTGGAGGTCCCATTCAACCCAACCATTCTCCTTCTGGGTATTTTCTCAGGAGATCTGAAAACATCATATCACAGCAATATATGTGCACCCATGTTTATAGCAGCGCAATTTGTGATTGCTAAACTGTGGAAGCAACCCAAATGTCCATCCACTGAAGAATGGACAAATAACTGTGGTACTTTTATATAATGGAGTATTACTCAGCTATAAAGAAAGATAAACTTGAGGCTTTTCCAGGTAAATGGTCACAACTAGAGGCCATACTCATAAGTGAAATGAACAAGACTTCCATGTGTAAGCAGCATGTTGTCTCACTAGTGTAAGAACCTGAAAGAGTGAATAAAAATTAGGAGGTATGACAGACGTTGTGAAATGAGAGGAACATGCTAAAATTTAGTGAAGAGCAACTGGAGTGAGGGAAAAGAGAATGGAAAGAAAGGGAAATTATGTATGTATATACAGGATAATTAACATAGTCATACTACTGACTTCTATCGCTTTACTGAAAGGAACAGTTAAAGATTAATTATTTCTTCAATCTTGCATGTCTCTGCATGTTTTCCTGAGAAACTGCTTTGAAGATATCAATATGTAATAGAATCACCATTGATAATTTCCTAACACTGCCTGTAACTCTGTATTCCTTGTATTGTTGTTATGCTATTTTGTAAATGGATGTCTGTTTGTTAATGTTTTTCTTCTTTCATTTTTAAAATACATTTTTAAAAAGAAATTATCTGAACAATTAAATAAAGTAAGCAGTACACTGTATTGGTTATAAGCCAAAGTATAAAACAAATACTCATGGGCCCATAATGATGGAAAATTTTCCAAACAAATGAGTGAGAAGAGTAAATCTTCCATATTTAAAAATTGCAATAATTTATTTGAATAGTCTGCCTGCAAGGAGTGAGAGTATAACTTTCCACTCTTGAAAGATAAATACAAAAAAAGTTAGAAGAAAATATTTCAAAAGAAATGATAAAGTTGAGGAGATAAATGTGTTTAACCTGATTTAAACATTCCACTATGTGTGTGTGTGTGTGTGTGTGTGTGTGTGTGTATTACATGTAAACATTAGATGGTACCACATTAACATGTACATATTTTATGTCCTTAATTTTTTAATTGACTTGCATAATAACTTCCCTCCAAACAGTAAAGTATAAAAAGAAGGAAAAGCGTCACTTTCCAGTGGAAAAAACCTGATAAATACAGTGAGGCACGTAATCAGTCAACAGCTATAGTAGTAAGTCCTGTTCATAGTATGTGTCTCTCATATGGTAAGAAAAGTAAACTTGAGAACCAATTTGTCTGTATCCACAAAAACCCCCTGAGATTTTCATTGCAGTTGTCTTAAATCTAGAGGTAAACCTAGGAAGAATTTAAATCTTTATTATGTTGTTTCTCATCTATGAATATACTACGTCTTTCTGTTTCCTTAAGTCATAGCAGATTTTTTCAATAACATTTGCAATTTCAATATATAGTTCCTGAGTATATTTTATTAGATCTTTTCCTAACTACTTAATTTGGAACATACTTCAATGCTATTGGGTTGTTTTTTTTTTTTTTTTGGTTTTGCTTCCTAATTGCACATTGCTAATATTAGGACATGATCAACTTTTATGTATTGACCTAGTACCCTGTAACCTTGCCAAACTCACTTATTAGGTCTAGGAGTTTATGTTTAGTTGGGTAGTTATGGCTTTGCAATCTGAATTTTTCTATACAGACAATCATGCTGTATTCAAATAAGGATGGTTTTATTTCTTTTTTAAACCATTTCTTTATGTTTCTATTTATTATTATACCAGTCACCTCTTCCAGTAGAATAATCTTGAGTAAGAGTAGTGAAAGAGGATTTCCTTCCCATATTATATTACTGATCATTAGGAACATTAGGATGATTATGAAGGTAGGCAATTACTTCATATGAGATAAATATGATTTGTGCTTCACAGGTATTCTGTATGGATTCAAATTATTAGGTTAATGAAATTCTCTTCTATTCCTATTTTTGAGGTTATTATGATGAGTGAATCTTGTATTTTGGCAAAACTATTTTTGCATCATTGACATGATAATGTAGATTTTCTCCTTTAAAAGTGCTAATTCAGTGGATTACATTGATTTACTTTTGGATAGTAAAGTGAGTCTTATATTCTCAGACCAAAATAAACATTATCATATTATATTATTTTTTCTCTGTGTTGTGTGTTCATTTGCAAATATTTCATGGAGGATTTTCTGATACTAATGATGAATATAGTTGTAATGCTTTGTATTTTTTCCTTTTTGTAATATCTTTGTCTGACTTTTATACCAGAATAATGCTACCTTCATAAAATAAGTTGCAAAGCATTACTTCCTGCTTTATTTTCTAGAAGAAATTATGTGAAATCTTTAAATGTTTGCTAAAATTCACCAATGAAACACCTGGGCTTATAGATTTCCTTTTTAACTATAAACTCAAAACTTTAATAGTAATAAAGTAATTCAAGTTTCCCACTTCATCTTCAGTAAATTTTGGTCATTTGTGTTTTTCAAGAAGTTAGTATATTATATTGGTTGTTGAATTTATGTTCACAGAGTGATTTGCAGGATATTTTCCTACCTTTTTTTTTTTTTTTGCGGTACTGGGGATCGAACTCAGGACCCTGCTCTTGCCAGGCAAGCGCTTATTCCACTGAGCTATATCCCCAGCCCCATTCCTACCATTTTTAATGTCTGTGAAGTCTACAGTTATATAAATTTATTTATTCCTGATATTGATAATTGTCTTTTCTCTTTATCTCATTTTTTCTCAGTCTTATTAGCACCATCTGTATACTTTTGACACTTTTCAAATTTTCAATGATAAATATTTATCATTTTGTAATTAGAAAAATAAAAACTTTAATGCCATTTAAAATTTAAATTTATTTCTGCATTAAGTGTGGATCATAAAAGCCTACAATATGGGATTACACATAATTTAAAAGTGATAATGCACAGAAAAGAATTGTACTATTTATATTCATCTGCTAGCTGTTATAAGATCACCAAAGGAAACACTTCTGTAATTAAATTTGAAAAATATAATTGTTTTCCATATTGAATAAACTGTAACATTTGTATTAGGATTTAGAGAGTTTAGGAAAGTATTTAAATTTTAAAACATGCTTTCTCACAGCATTTTTAATAAGGTTATCCACAATTAGACATATGGCATTTACTTAAAATTTTTAGTCACTTCTGAAAATCATTTATCAATATTAAAAATTCAAAATCTTTACAAATATCTATAAAGAACAATAGAAAGTAGGAAATTATTTCATTACTTTGGTTGGCATCTGACGTTATTTCTTTGATGATCAGTCACATAAACTGAATCTTAGATTCTCAAGCAGATTTCCAATGAATATGCAGTCTAACTTGTCCTACATTTCAAATTAATCAAAATGTGACTGCTATTAACTTGTTCTGAAAAGAAATAGGCCAGATATATACTTATAAACCTCACCTTTTATATTAGCATGTGGCCTAGAGAGAAAAAGAAACAGGATTATCTGTCCCCGAAAACCACTGAAAAAGTGAGCTTATACAGCATAAACCCAGTTCCCATCTCTCTTCCACAGAAAGATCTGCCGAGTTCCCTTCCTCTGAAACTAGGTAGAAACACTCTATCTGGCATTTGGAAGATGTCATTTTATGGAGACAGTGACCTCCTAAATATTGCGTTCTCAGTGTCCTATGAATTGCAAACAGGAACAAGGCCTGAGAAATGACAAGAAGAAAAGAACTCCAATTGTAGGAGAAAGAAGAGCATTAGATGACACCAACACACTCAGCCATGATTTATGTAATACTCAAGTACTAACTCTCAAGCCAATAGCATCTTTCCAGGCTATATGCAACCACCAAATTACCATAAATTAAGCTCAGGCAAAAATAGGGCCATAAAATGGACATTTTACAGTGGCTATTGACTATGATGTTTGGTTTGCACTAAATCTTCTGAAACGTTGTTACTTTGTCAACTGAATTAGTAATTGGTGTCTTCTTGGGAGGAAACTATATAAGGTTTCAAACTCCATATATATTACTCACCACAATTAAAGCCATTTGCTGTAAGAAGCTGCAATCTATATGCATCAGACTAATTATTTTGTGCTTTTTTACTAAGATAATGGTACGCTGCTGCCAGTGGGCAAATCTCGATCATACATTATATCACACTTCCTAGCAATTTTGATGAAAACTACAGGTGGAGACAGATTATAATGGGAACATCTAATTGAAATTCATCTCCATTTTGCTTCAGATGGAAGACATGCTGCTTGAGCCCTGAAACATATTCAATTTCATTCAAATTGGATGCAGATTTTTTTCAGACAAAACTAAATTCAAAAAAATATGTATTTCAAAGGCAGAGTGAGGGATACTGTAAATGTTGACCACTTGGGTTTACTGGTTCTACTGCTGCCCAAGGTAGAAGCAAGCAGCAAACTCCTGCTGCAGGTCATTAGGTTTGGTGAAACGTAGTCTAGTGGTTGTTAACAACTCCAAGACTTCACAAAAGCCATGGGAAATACTGTGCAGTCCTTTAATAATTTCCCTACCACTCCCATCCACGTCTCTTCATCAGCATGCAGGTCCTTATTATGTCCTTCCATCTTCTGCTTCTGGCCTCACCTCTAAGGGCAGAAAATGAAGGTTTTCAAGTGAGACACTGAATAGGAAGACATCTTCTTCCTTAGTCAAAAAACTTAATGCACACACACTAATGCAAACACACACACACATTCTGACAATACTGGCATATATTCATACATATATGTCCACGCACATTCATATATAAAATGCATTATGTATGCATCTGTGTATAACATATCTGTCCCCTTCGGTACACCATAACATCCTTCATTGCTAATAAGGCTGATAAAATGGTTATCAAAGTATCAAATACTTAACATAGAAAATGTCCAGTACTATTGGTGTAGTGGGAGAAAAACTTTCCAACATATGTAAGGCCCTGGGTTTGACTCCCAGCACCCCAGCACCCAAAATTGAAAAAAAAAATCTTTAAAAACTGGAATGTTTCTGAGTTATTTTTGCTAAGCCACTAGACAATACAGTTTTCAAGAACAATTGACTCACTCATTACCATGCATTCAACCAATTTATGATGAGCAGTGACTATATGGCAGGTACTAAGAAAGATGCCAGAAAAATGACAGTCAATTTAATTGTCTCAGCCTTCAGTAAGCTTTCCTTCCATGGGCAAAATGCAAAGAAGAGGTAAACATGTCAGACAATAGGTATGCTATGAGGAAACACGACAGAAGGCAGGGAAAAGAGATTGACGGTGGGTGCCGTATATACGGTGGTCATAGAAGAACTCTCTAAGAGGTCATATTTTAGCCAAGACCTGAATGAAATGCAAAGTATGTCTGATGTGTAACTGGGAGAAGAGATTTCAAGGCAAAAGGAGTTGAATGTGCAAAAGCTGGAGAGACAGAGATGACTTGTAGCTGGAATACAAGAGAAGGGAAGACAAAAGGGAAGGGAGATGACGTTAGAAAGAGAAAGCAGAGGTGTAGTGGATTGACAACTGGTGGTCAGTTTATAACTCCCCACTGAACTGAGTAAGTGTGGTGCTGGGTGTGGGAGGCCCACCTGAGGATTGTCGCCAGCAGCATAAGAAGCAGAACTGAAGAAAAAGTTAGGCTTTTGGGAACTGTAAAGGGCTGTTGCAGCTGGTAGAAGCTGTAAGGAGCTGTTGGTTCTCTTGGAGGAGCTCGTCATGCTGGCTTTCCTGATGAACTTGGCTCTTTTCAACCTCCGAGGAGCTCAGGACCTTGTTGCCACTGAGAATGGCTTCAGTTCACCTTGGGGGAGCTCTGGTCCTCATTTTGAGCATCACTTCATGGCTCTGGAGGGGAAGATGGCGCACTGCTGGTGTCCTGGAGAGGCTTGCTGCATTGGCTTTCCTAATGGGAACTCAGCCATCCTGATCATCTGAGGAGCTTGGGGCATCACTGTTGCTGAGGATGGTTGTGGTACCTTTCCAGGGAGCTCTGGTTCTCACTTTGAGCATCACTTTCTGGCTCCAGTGTAGATCCCTCAGCCTGATAGCACAGATCCTTATCTCACTGGCACAGACTTTCTAGATCCCACCACTGACCTTCGGACCTTCGCAGCACAAATCTATGAAACAGGCCTACATGAGATATTTTTATGTCCTCTGGGCCTCCAGTTGGATTTGTGGGAGGCATTGTTATGAGCTCCAGCTCTTCAGGACTCATGCAGGATATTTCTGTGGGATCCAGACCCTTGGCTAGTTTCCTTGGTCTTAGTGTGTGGAAAGAGTTCCTGCACTCATTTGTATATCATTCTTTGGGTGACTATTATAAATAACCTTATAAAACATGTTTCCCCTTGCAAAAATATCCCCCAACACAATAGACAAAGATAATTCTCAACCTTATAAACTTTGGTAATGACTTTGTCTTTACTATAAGTAAGATGGGAGCCATTGGAGAGTTTTGAACAGAGGGGCAACATGATCTGACTTATACAGGGCTTTTTTGGGTACTTTCCAGAGAAGCAGTGGAAGAGAGAATGGAAAGAACCAAGCAGAGTAGTTAGGAGACAGCTGCATTAACCTAAAGGTGAGGTGATACTGTATGGCATATGGTAAGAGATAGATCAGTTCCTGGATGTATTCTGAAGGTAAAGACTATAGGAGTTACTGACAGACTTATATTGATGGTGAAAAAAGTCAGATGATTAAAAAGTTTTTGCCCAAACAACTAGAGGAACAGAGTTAGATGTGAAGTTCCTAGGATGTCATAGGTACATCACAGCTCAGGAGTTTTATATTTGTAGTTGAAAAGTTATTAGAATTCTAGTGAGATAATTTCAATCTACCACTTCCAGGGAAGCCCATGGTGAGAGTAAAGACACTAAGGCATATCTGTAGTTATGAGAAGCAAAGGGTCCTAAGTCCAGCCATGATGATGGCTAACTGAAATGAAAGCCTTGGCCTAGGACCCAACCTGGATTTTATTAATTCATGAAGAAGGGAGTGGCTTGAGGATGAGTGAGACATGACCAATGTGCACTATTAGGATGGGTGAGACATGACCAACATAAAATGCCCATTCTCTACAACATGAAGGCCATGAATGGAAAGTGTGCTGTGCCATATTGTGTGCTGGGTGTCTCTTCCTTACCATTGCTGAATTCTACGCTGTGCCCACAGGCTGCCTACTTTCCATTTCATGGCTGATGTCTCCAAGGCATGGAGGAGAATTCTGTCTTTTTTATTGATAAATATTTGACTGGTTACAGCACATTCAGTACTTTCCTATGTGTTAGACAGACAAGAATAATGACATGGTCATTGTTTTCTTAGGGTTTATGTTCCTTTGAGTGATGTAGACAATCAAAGTAGGCAAACAGATCATAATTTTAGAAAGTGACAAGTTCTGTAAGAAAATAAACAGAGTTAGGTGACCCAGCATCATATGAAAGAGCCAGCAATGCAGAGTGGCTGAGAATGTCCCATCAGAGGAGGAACATTCATACAGAGCAAGACCTGATGGGTAAAATCAACCATGGGAGCACCTGAAAGAAGAACGTTCCAGGAAGTAGAAATAGCAAGCTCAACACCTGAAAGCAGGAGGAAAGGTTTATGTACTTGAGCAATATAAAAAAGAAAAGAAAAGAAAAAAATATGGAGTCTGTGGCTGCCCAACTAGGAAAACAGAGAAGACAGAATGTGAACCTGGGTCTCTCTGGCACCACAGTCTGAGCCTTTAACTACCAAGAAATTTTTCATCTAATTTTCTTCATTTGAACACATTTTGCTACAAGCTGCCTGAAGTCAAAGCTAACCGTCTCCTCCTCCACCACCTCGCCTCAGTGAAGCAACAGAGTGCATACTATTTGTGTGTCACTTCTTCCTTTAGCTGACACAAATCTATCCAAGCTCCCTCAACAAATTTAAATAAAACTATTCTATTTGATTACACATTTTTGTGTATATTTGTCTGTTTATCCATCTGTCTGTCCTACTCCATACCAACATTTGCCCACTACTGTTTTCCTTAGAAAGAATGGGAGAGCCCTGACTCATGGAAATCATAGAAGACCAAAAATTGAAATATCAACTAGAGTATTTCAGAAGTGTATAAATTGCCTGAGAGAAATAAACGTGATAACATATTCCAGAGAGACTGGGATGGAGGGGGCTACTACACCTCGAGTAGAAGTCAAGGCCTCACTGGGGAAGTATTTTAGAGTATTTCTGAGCTGAGATGTAAGTGACGAGGAAGACCTGTCTTTGGAGAGTAATGAGAATGTGACATTCCAAGAAACGTGAGGAAGAAGTGCAAAGGCCCTGGGGGAAAAAGGAGGCATTTCAGCCCCACTTAGAAAAGAAATGAGGCCAGGCTAGGATAGTGGCAGCAGGCAGAAAGAAGTGGATGAATTTTGGTAAGCATTTTAGCTGTGGAATCAGCCTGCCTTGCTAGTAGACTTGATGCAATGCAAAGAGAAGGCACAGTACCTGGGTGAGAGAGCTGCTTAGTCGGACGTATTGGGTGAGAATAACGGACAGTAGCCCAGGGGGACCTCTTAGTCCTGCAGAAGTCCTAGAAGTGTCTAAACTTA
Source organism: Dinomys branickii (assembly GCA_004027595.1). NCBI lineage: Eukaryota > Metazoa > Chordata > Mammalia > Rodentia > Dinomyidae > Dinomys > Dinomys branickii. The sequence goes on from PVLD010004958.1 coordinate 23,897, forward strand.
AGAAGCTTGGACATTTTGAAAAGGGAAGGAAGTTTGAGCAGAACATGCACATAAATATCCTGAAGATACAATGAATTGAAAATAAAGGGACACGGGTAAGAAAACTATGCACAACGTGAAGCAAAGAGCAGGGAGCTCACTGTGGGCCGCAGGTCACATACCCTCTACATGCTTTACGTATATAAACAGAGGCAACACTCACAAAGTAGGTGCGACTTTTATCTCCATTTTACAGATGAGGAAACGAAAGCACAAACAAGTAAAAGAGCTTCATCAGGAGCAGCCAGAGACCAACGTCAGTCTGTTCACATTCGTCGGGTGATCTAACCTGATCCACAGCCTAGTTTCGTTCTGTAAAGGAACGGGGGCTTTATTCCAACAGGAAAGGAAAGTGCACGGCAAGTACTTTTTGTCTCCCGATGTTGTGACCTGACCCAAACCATAGTTTCTTTAGTTTGTGGTCTCTGCACGTGTGAATTACAATCATGAGCAACAAGACCTCATGTTCACTGACAACATGCCAGACACGAGGTGTTCGTCTGCATTCTCATTTATGCTTCCCAGCACATTTATAAGACAGAAACAAAAAACCTCCCTCTTTTCTCTCCGAGTAGAAACTGAGGCTCAGAGAAATTAAATAGCATGCTCTCACACAACTAATACGGGAAAGTAAGTGGGAAAGTCAGACACCCGTGGTGCTTTGTTATGGTCTCCACAGGCTGCTTCACTTGAGACTCAGAAGTGAGTCCTCTCTTCCTGGGTGTGGGACCTCATAAATGGCTGATTCAGTAACCTTCCTCCTTGAGCTATCAGTCTGTACCATGTTAGGGCTCTGTACAGGCCAGTGACACCTTCACTAAGAGAGGAAGCTGAAATCTTCAACCAGACCTTCAGCTAAACCTCCAGGAAGTCCATAGATAATTTCTATAAAGGTTCTTTCAGTGCTATATGTTAAAATGTGCTCAAATCTTTACATACAATATTACCAAAATAAAAATGAATCCACTCCTTCTGATGTGAGTTATAGTTACAAATGACCATTAAAAGTATGCTGTAAATACACTGAAAGAAATAGATAAATTAATTGAAAACAAAGTATCACAGCCAAATGAAATCTCTTAGGAGGCATAAGCAATCTGGTTTCTTTAAAGAGAGATGTTGAGAATAGCCAGCATGAAGACCATATTGGTTACAAATATAAATAGTGTCCTAGAAAGTATAAATAAGTTCATAGATATAGGATGATAGAACCATAATTACTTAGTAAGAAAGAATAGCTTTTCCTACCAATATGTCACTAAATTTAGAGTTCACACCCAGGCAGACAACTGCAATCTTCCAAATTATTCTCCTTGCAGTGTCTGCCAGAGACAACACAAACTGGTTGAACTTAAGCACAGCCTAGGGCAGTAACTACATTAAGAGCCCACCGTTGCTCCTTAAGAATTTGCAGTCTTTATGTTGAAGCATAGAGGAACCTTTCCACTGAGAAAAGAAGCATGTCTGCAGACCAAAACACAGCAGCTTAGTCACCATCCGCACATCAAAACACCAGTGTGTAGCCAGAAAGTGTTCTCTTTACCAATGCATCCTGGAAAGTCTTTGGGTGATTCCTGCAGGCTCACTCTCAGCCTCTGCTATCCCTTGTGTGTGTGTCTCTGTCTGTCTCTCTGTCTGTCTCAAAAGCCTGATTTTTACAGACTGCATCAACCAGGTTTCCTGGCCCTTTGAATTTGGCTGATGAAAGTCACATGGTCACAGGTCAAAAGATAAACAGGTTGGGGCATTTACTGTCCTATTTTCATCATAGCTGGAACGCAGGCTTCTCAAAGCTATCCAAGGTTTACATCCAAGTATCCTTTCATACGCTTCCCAATCTCACCAGGTGTTGATAATCCCCGTTTGCCCTGTACCTGATCTCACTCGCGCTAGCCCTGCCGCCTCTTATCTCTGGGTAGTTTACCTTCAACTTGCCCACACCTTTGTAAATGAGTCATTATTAAAATCTCTCTAACAAAAGCTTTAGAGTTTGCCATTTGTTTCTGGTCTGTCAACTGATAAGCAGAATGCCTAAACTCCCTTCATAATCACTTAGAGCTTTTCAAAAGTACAAAATTTCCAGATCCTACCCAAGACCTAATGAATCCAAATCTCCATACAGGAAGTAAGGAATATGTAACTTCAACAGACACCCCCTCCCCGTGATTCTGAGGCTGCCAACCCGGCAGCTGTCCCCAGATGAGCATTTGGGAACCGCTGCTCTGTAGACCTCGTCGTGCCAAACTGAAGCATTTGAAAGCAAACATGATGCTTACAGAACAACAACCTCAGCTCCACATCCCTCTAACACCAGAGCTACCAGCACTCAGGAAAAAGAGTGGGTTCCCCATGGGGGCGTCCAGAGCCGAGAAACATAAGCATGCAGTCTGCGGTGATAGGCGATGCTCCTAAGCACATTCAGTGAATGTTCAGCTACCCCCCTTCACATTTGATTAGACACTCAATTGAAAATCACTTTTCTACCATTTTACAGGCAACAAAATCCATTTCCACCTCCATCTGGTGCCAAAATTAACAAAGTGAAAAATGTGGACAAGCTTAGGCCTGCCCAACTTCAGCTTAGTGTGGGCACAGCGTACTCCATGCCTGTCAGCCTTTGGGACAGGAGGCTTGCTTCTTCCTGAAGACCACAGGCCTCAGACAGGGCCAGCAGATAAACAGAACCAAAAGCCCAAACTGCTCCAGTCTCTGAAGAGCTCCTCTCCATTCACAAGCCAAAGGCTAAGGGCTAAGCTGACCATCTGTTCTTCTCTCCAATAATATGTAATTAAGTAATTTATTTATTCAGCACTTGAACCCCCTCCTCTCTCCTCCCATTAGTCAGGGTTGATTATGCCAGACCCAGCTGTAGTTAACATATTGCACACTCAGGCGAGTGCTGTGCTACAGAGCACTCTGCTAGCCTCCTGGCTATGGCCACCTTTCAGACCCAATGGTAGGAGTGGCCACAGGAGCCGCGCTGCTCAGCTGGCTCTGCTCTCCTCCCCAGCGATTAGGCAGCACTCTCCTACTGCACACTAAACCATTTACTATGCATATTTAATTCATTTGTTCAAAGATTAATTTACCCACATCTTCTGATCACTTCCACCAGGCCAGCTTACTGGCTGGGCAGCACCAATGGATTTTTCCCATCTGGCAAATTTTATCTACCACATAAACAAGCACAAATGTGCACAGAACCTGACACATGACTGTCAAGCAATGGGAATGATTCCATCAGCCTCAGGCAAACTTTAGAGTTGAAACTATGACTACAGGTAGCATATGTGATGTTTTGTATATCACATCCATTATTATGCCCTGATCAGCAAATATCTCCTTTCTTCTGAAAACGGCTTTTTAATTTTTAAAATAAGGATTCTTGCTCCTTATTTTCTGTACCTGCAGTTTGGATGGGGCTGGTTTGGTTCAGGGTAGGCTGGCCTTGATAATACTGAGATGGGGAGATGACTCTAGATTATCAAAGTGGAAACCAAATCAAATCACAAATGTCCTTATAAGAGAGCAGGGAACACGTGCCTACAGATAGAAGAAGAGAAGGCAGTGCGAGCCTAAGACAGAAAGGCAGTGATGTGGACAGGGGCCAAGGCGTGTCGGCAGCCACCAAAAACTGGAAGAAGAAAGGATCAGGTTCTGCCCAGAGCCTTCAGACAAAACAACGGCCCTGTGAAGACATTCATTCTAATCCACTGAAACTGCTCTCAGACTCCTGGATGCCAAAACTCAGAACATACATTCCTTTTGTTTTAAACCACAGAGTAATTCCCAACTCCAGTGTTCTGGGAATTTTTATTCTGGGTACTTCGATATCCTTGACAGATGACAATAATGATGTTGGTAAAGGTTTGTTCCTGCTTATCATGTGCCATACATTGGTCCAACAAGGTTTCAGGTATGACTGCATTTAAGTTTTACAATAACCCTCTAAAACAGTGCTCACTAGTGTCTATTTTATGTAAAAGGTAGAAACTTGAAAAGTTGATATAGCTTGTCCATGTTTGCAAATTTAGAAAACAATAAAAACAGGATTTCAGCTCAAATATTCTGACTCCAAAGTTTCAGGTCTTGACTATTATGAATCAGATACTGTGAGTCCTTGTTTGATCTCTCACAGTGATGAGGAAAGGACAAAGTTATTACCTACCCATAAGGTGGAGTTATCTTTCCATGTGCAGATGACTCTATTTAGCAACAGGTTTTCCTCACACCAAGCCAAAGGGGATCTTCTATAATCTGTCTGTTATGAAACCCTCTGAAGACAGAGAACATAAACCTCACTGGTCATCTACAGCAGAACTGATCACATCCTCTCAAGTTTTCTCTTCTCCATAGTAGATTTCCCTGTTTCAAACCATTCCTCCAAGGACGTAAGATCCTGATGTTTCAACATCCTAACCATCCCTGTCATAACATGCCACAATTCTATTAATAATCTAGAAAATGCAGTATGCAGGATGAAATGCCATATTCCGTGTAGGTCTGGTCAGCACAGAATACAAAGAAACTATCACTAATTTTACTGAGCAGGTTAAAAATTCTGTTAGGTTAGCACAAAAATACATACTTTGGCTTAGCAGCCATATCATGAAAACAATTGCACATAATTTCCATGTGAGGATAACATCTATTGAATATATATGAAATAATTTTAAAATGAACATTAATTGTAGGAATTTACCAGATAACATTATTATTGTTATTATTATTGTAGCAATAATACCAGATAACATTAAAAACCTGTTCCAAAACATATAGATATTCTGATGACAATATCACAAGCATTGTTTTAAATGTATATCTGAGTTCACATAAGGAAATGGAAATCAGTAAGGGTAAAAAAGTAAGGCTGGAAGGACACTCAGATGATGTCACAGTGTTCTCATTTGGTGAGTAGGAGAGGGATTCTTCTGGCCTCAGTCAGCACAGGGGCTTGTATTACAATAGCAGCTCACATAGGTGGTAACATCTTGGACCTATCTGCAGCAGAGTTGAACGAGTTCTCAAAGAAAAAAAAAAGAGTTCTCACTTTTAATTCAGGACACTCAAAGGGCTGCAGCCTAACTGAAATGGTGTTTTATACGCCCATGGTACAAGTAACAGGAAGGCTAGTTCAGCTCCACAGTGCAGGTGTTGGAGGAGGAGGGAGCCTCCCCTCAATATTCTGAATGAGAAACACATCTTCCCATGACCTCGGGTTCTATTGTTCACCGTCATTGTAGGGCCCTATATTCCTAAGGCAAAATATTAACATAAAAAGTGGCCCTGCACCACCTGGCTAGAGGAAATGAGAAACTTATCTAGATAAAGACTCAGCCCAAACCACACAGGAATCCCACTGATGAAGCCCCACCGAGGACATACGTGCAAAATAAAATTACAGAACTCAAGTGGAAAACCTAGTATTCATGATAAATCAGCAGATAAAATAAGCAGAGGAATAGAATCCCCAAGACCTTTTGATAACGTAACAGCCAGAGATAACGTTTTAAAAGTGTGCTTAAAATAATAAAAAAAGGTAGTGCATTTAAAACATGCATTTCATTATGGTTCTCGCCAAATCCCTTCTAAAAAGATAGTAAATCTTTTTCCTCTAAGGCGCAAACTTGCAAATGTTAAAACAAACAAGAATAAAAACAAAAATGAAATTCTGGAGGATAGAGAGCTGATGGGGTTGGTGCCATCTAGTGATATTGACGAGTAGATAAGCAAAACTACACTCTAAAGTAGAAATAAGAAAAGGCAAAAGCACCCACGATACCTACAGATAGCATCAGCCACCCCAACAACCAACAGGATCCATTCATATTTCCAAAGTATTTCAAGCTTCACTGTAAATATTAACAGACGACACAAGAATGACCTGAGTTGGAAAAAAGAAATGGGGCTAGATTGGACCTGAATTCTGACACTGACTGGGCCTCAATTCCAAATCTGCAACTTCATGCTAGATATCATTAGGTAAGTTATTCAACCTCTTTTTGTAATTATAAAGAGAGTAAAAAATAAGATAACACAATATAATTGCCCAAATGAAGGAATAACTGGGAGGAGGGGAAGGAGAAAAAGAAAGAAAGAAGGAAAGGGAAAAAATATAGCTAGATAGCTGGGATAATCGTAATGCTGATGTCTGGTGGTTTATTGAAAGGAACAGTTCATGCTCAAATTTTTTTCAACTTCTTTATACCTCAGCTTCCCCGTCTGTAAAGTAGAGATGATGCCTTGGCACCTAGGAGTTAATAGTTAATGTGAATATTAAAGAAGCCAGCAAGTAAACCATTCAACAAATGGTTCCATTACGCTTGGCATTTGTATAAAGTTCTAACATGGAAGAATGGCAAAACAAAGAGGATAAAGCAACTCAAACAATTAAGGTCACAAAGGGAAAGATTTAACATTTAATAATATCCTAGGAGAAATCAAATAACTTGCCTATGTGGAATCACAATCCCTGACCTGAAATTATACTACAAAGCTACATATAAAATAAGATAAAAAAACCAACATGGCACTGGCTGAAAAGTAGACCTGAGGATCAAGAGAACAGACTGGAAGAAAGAGCCACAACCACAAACACACTCAGCCACCTCATCTTTGACAAAGGGGCCAAACAAGCTCACTGGAAGAAAGATAGCCTCTTTAATAAAGGGTGCTGGAAAAATTGGTTTGCCACCTGCCAAAGACTGAAAACAGACCCAAGTCGATCACCATGCACCAAATTCAAGTCAAAATGGATCACAGATCTCAACATTAAAACAGACACATGAAATCTACTGGAGAGAAAGTAGGTAAAAACCTTGAAGACATAGGGGTAGGCAGAGAGTTCATGAACAAAAACCAAATCGCACGGAAAGTACTTCAAAGAATCAATAACTGGGATCTCATCTTACTAAAAAGTTTCTGCATATCTAAAGAAATCACCAGCAGAGTAAAAAGAAAACCCAAAATTTGGGAAAAAATGTTAGCTGACTGTGTGTCAGACCAAGGTCTTCTATCTAGAACATATAAAGAATTTAAAAACATTACCCCTACCCCCAAATTCAAAGAGCGAATCCAAAACTGAGATGAATGCACACTTCTCAGAACAAGAAATACAAATGGCAAATAAACACATGAGAAAATATTCAACATCATTAGTCATTCAAGAAATGTAAATTAAAACATTGAGATTCCATCTCACCCCAGTAAGAATGGCTAGCATTAAGAAATCAACCAATAACAAATGCTGGTGAGGCTGTGGAGAAATAGGAACTCTTCTTCACTGCTGGTGGGAATGCAGACTGGTGAAAGCACTGTGGAAATCGGTTTGGAGATTCCTCAGCAAACTAGATCTGGAGATCCCATTCAACCCAGCCATTCTCCTTCTGGGTACTTTCCCAGAGGAGCTGAAAACATATGACAGTGATATACGTGCACCCATGTTTATAGCAGCACAATTTGTAATAGCTAAATTGTGCAAGCAACCCAAAGGTTCATCCATTGAGGAATGGATAAAAAAGTTGTGGTCTTTTTTTTTCTTTGAGACAGGGTCTCACTATGCAATTCAGACTGGCCTTGAGCTCACTTTGTAGCTCAGGCTGGTCTTGAACTCAAAACAATCCTCCTGCCTCAGCCTCCCAAGTGCTGGGATTACAGGCGTGCACCACCACGCCCGGCTAGGTTGTGGTATTTTTATATCATTGAATATTACTCAGGTATAAAGAAAGATAAACTTGAGGATTTTATGGGTAAATGGTCACAACTAGTGACCATACTCATAAGTGAAATAAATCAGACTTGCATGTGTCAGCAACATATTGTCTCACTAGTGTAAGAACCTAAAAGATTGAATAAAAACTAGAAGATATGATAGACATTATGAAATGAAAGGAAAATGCTCAAAAGTAAACAGCAACCGGGATGAGGGAAGAGAGAAAAGAAAGGAGGGGAAAATTATGTATATAGAGGATCACTAACATAGTTGTACTACTGACTTCTATTGCTTTATTGAAAGGAAAAGTTAATGATTCATTATTTGATCAATCTTACATTTCTATATTTGTTTTCCTGAATAACCACTTTGAAGAAATCAGTATGTAACACAACAACCATTGTTAATTTCCTATCACCTTGTCTGAATTTCAGTATTGCTTGTACTCTTCTTGTGTTATTTTGTAAATGCATGTGTGTTCATTAATATGTTCTTGTCCTTTTATTTTTAAAATAAAAAGTGAAAAAAATAACATGTCTACTGTTTATAGTAACCAAGAACATAAATTAAGTTTTTAAAACATAACATCAGAAAATAAATGTGATCAAAATAAAGATAAAAAGTAGACTTCAAGAAATCTCCAGGGAATAGAGAACAAAGGACATCTGAAGATCCAAAGAAGGAAAATTTGTCAAAATCAGCTTATTCAGAACTCTGGATATTAAGAACAGAATAAAATAATCTAAGGAGATTTTATTGAAGAAAAACATCTGAATATTTCTTTTTTTTTTTTTCCGGTACCAGGGATCAAACTCAGGACCTTGCGCTTGCCAGGCAAGCGCTTATGCCACTGAGCTATACCCCAGCCCCTGAATATTTCTTGAGGTAGTGACCTATTCCCATCTCCCTCTGTTAAACTATACAGTAGCCTGAAAACCAGTAGCTTGACACATTCAGTAGCTGTGAAAATCAACAGCCTTAAAAAGTTCAAACGTACGATGAAAAGTATCTAACTATGCAACAGCTAAACAACATGAAGAAACAAGAGAAAAGGGACGAAAGACATATGAGTATATGCAAAACTTACAGATATAATTCCCACATAGCAGGAATTGCATTAAATATAAAAGGCTTAAATGCCCTAATCAAAATACAGAGATTGGTATATTAGAGCAAAAAGCAACAATAGGCTGGAGGAGTAGCTCAGTGGTAGAACTGTTTAAATCCCTGTGCTCAATCGCTAGTACACACACACACACACACACACACACACACACACACACCAGACATGCACCCAGCCCCCAGCATAACTGTAAACTGCATGTACTACAAACATATATTAATAAAAAATATGATATTGGTTCATTTTTGAAGATATCCATTACTAGAGTGATAACATTTTCTTTTATCCATACTGCTAAAGATTTTCTTCATGAAAGAATAGTCAATTTTGTCAAATGCTTTTCTGTCTCTTAAAGATTGTCATGTCACTTCCATAATTTATTCTATCAATATGATTTATTACATTGATTTTTGTATATTGAAACAAACCCTTACATATTTAATGGTCAAAGATGTCTCTGTTTTCTTCTGACAATCAGAAATATGACAGGAACATTGACTTTTAGGTCTTCTACATTGTACTAGAGATTCTAGCTTCATTTCAGCAAGAAAGAGAAAGAATCAGAGTCAGGTTCTACTCAACTCTAAGAGAAATTATATACACACAAAAACTTTCATATGAATTCTGCAGTAGCATCATTCCTAGCCAGGCATGGTAGCACACACTTGCAATCCCAGCACTCAGGAGGTTGAGATAGGAGGATCGTTTTGAGTTTGAGACCAGCCTGGGCTACAAAGTGAGCTCAAGGCCGGTCTGAACTGCATAGCGAGACCCTGTCTCAAAAAGACAAAAAAAAAAAAAAAAAAAAAAAAAAAAAAAAAAAAAAAAAAAAAAAAAAAAAAAAAAAAAAAAAAAAAAAAAAAAATATATATATATATATATATATATAGCATTATTCCTAACAGTGAAAAGGTATAAATAATCTAAACCTCTATTAATAAATGAGTAAATATTATACATAGTACATCCATACAAATGGAATATTCTTCATACATAAAAAGAAACGAAGTGCTGATACATGGTATAAAATTAAAAATCCTTAAGAAGATTAAGCTAAATTTGATGCGGCTGCTCCACTGTGGGCCCTGCGGCTGCTCTGCCGCAGTGGGCCCCGCGGCTGCTTTGCTGAGGGCCCCACTGAGGGCACCTCACGGACTGGACCCGCCCCCACCCATAGCACGGCGATGGGGTGGAGCTGGGCGGTCCACTGTGAACATATGTGCTTTTCCACCTCCGACCATGGCAGTTTGTATACACCCATGTATGTTATAGTATAGTCTGAGGTAGCTATATGTCTTCCCAAGGTGAGAGTCCAGGGGTATAGATAAACCCAGGAGTACAGTTATTATCACAGGGAAGATGACTGACTGAGTGGTAGGGCAACGGAGATGAGGGAGGAGAAAAAACGAACTGATCAAAAGGGCCATCATCTGTGTAACTGAGTAACAAAGGTGAAGGTAACATGTAGGACAGCATCCAGAGCTAATTCCCTTCTGTGTTCTCTATAATTCTGTATTTCCTCAATCGTTTTTGTATTAACAGAAGTGAAGATAACTTTACATTATACAGCATCCAGTGCAAATTCCTTACTATCTTCTCTATAATTTGGTATTTCCTTTAATGTTTCTGTGTTAACTAATATGAAGATAACATTAGTAATACAACATCCAGTGGTAATTCCCTACTATATTCTGTACAATTTTGTATTTTCTGTATTGTTTATGGCTTATTCTGGTTCATATGTCTCCATTCTTTTGTCTTTAAAATAATAAATAAATAAATAAATAAATTTGAAAATTAATCATGAGAACCATATATTGTATCATTCAATTTATATGAAGTATCTGAAGTAGGGAAATCTACAGATATAGAAAGTAGATTATGGGTTATCGGGAGAGAGAAGAGGACAGAACAGGGCATGGTTGTTAGTGAATATGGGTTTTTCTTAAGAGGGAGATAAAAATGCCTAGGAGTGAAACCGTGACGATGGTGCATAATTTTGTGAATAAACTTAGTCACTGACTCATAAATAAAAGGGTGAAATATATGGTATAACTCATATCTCAAAAAGCCACTAATAAAAATAATTATACCCTTACCCAAATTAACATCTCAAAATCTGTTCTTATTAAATCTCTTCTACATGGAGTTGAGGTAAATTTTAAGAAAAGAAATGAGAAGGAAGAAAAGAGTGGGTCACTCCATAGAGGACACAAAAATATGCGAAGTGAAATTAGGAGAGCAAAGATAAAAAATTAGAGGAATAGTTCTGGAGGTCTAACATTTGTATAAGATTAAGTTAGAGAATGAAAAAAAGAAGATGCTATCCAAATAATGATTTATTATTATTCAAGAAAATTCCCATAAGTGAAAGATACAAGTTTTCAAATTCAAAAGAATATTAATTAACCAGAAAAATTGATAAAAATAAATGTAAAACAAAGCACACTGGTGTAAAATTTCAAAATATTAAGAAAAAAACTTTTCTACAAGTTTCCAGAGGGGTTAAAAATAGGGAAGACATTCAAAACTGTCAGGAACCAGAATAGATACAGACATCTCATCACTGCACAACCCAAAGACTGCATTTTTTCACTTTAAAATTCTGAAGGTAAATTATCAGTAACTACTTATTGTTTCAGTGTGAAGGAATAGGCATACGTTCAACTAACGGGATCTCAAAACACCTCCCATGTGTACTTTCATAGGGCACTTCCACGACGTTTTTCCCTCTAAAAGAGGCAATAGCCCAGGAAAGGTAGCCCATAATGAAAGAACCAACAAATATCACACAGGAGAGATGTTCCCGGAGTCATTAAGATGCTAGCAAAGGACAATCACAGGAAGACGGACTCAAGGATCACAGTTACATGACATCACATGAGCCCAGGAGAAATGTCTTCAGAAAGACAACATGAACTAACTGATGCATCTGCACATAATATGAAGTAATGCAGATAACTTCTAGAATATATAGTGCTAAATTAATACATATTTTAAAAACTAAGCACAGGGCTGGGGATATAGCTCAGTGGAATAAGTGCTTGCCTAGCAAGCCGCAGGGTCCTGAGTTCGATCCCCAGTACCGCAAAAAAAAAAAAAAAAAAAAAAAAAAAAAAAAAAAAAAAAAAAAAAAACTAAGCACAAAGAACATGATAGTGAGTCTACAGAGGGAGAGGGAAACGGTCCGAAGAAGTAAATATAGCCATAGAACACTTTGAACCTTCACTGGGAATAGTACTTATGAAACCATAAAAATATAGACACTGCGGGAGAAAAAATGAGGGAGTAGCAATCAGCAGGAATATGCAGCCTCTCCAGGACCCAAACTCAAGATACTTGGAAAACAAAAGTTGGTACAGAAGAAAAGCAGTGGACTAGAAAATGGGGTGGGGTGGTCAGGAAAAGCGGAAACAGAGGAGCTGGAGACACGGAGCACAGTACAACAGAAGGAACCAAACCGTCTGGACAGCTCAGCCCAGTTCTCAGGGAAGGGCCTTGTCACCATGGACACAAGGTAAGTCCAGAGGGTTGGGACCTCCAGGGGAAAACAATGGACCATGCCAGCAATGCTAGCCCCATGAAATCCCATGGTTACTGTAAACTCCAAAAACAATATGGTATTTTACTCTAAAAGTAACTCCTTTCACAATGTAGGCTAGAGTTGGATCCAATGCAGCACTTACCATATTTGAGAGTTTAATCAGGGGCCATTTTGGGAAGAGGTTAATTGCTTGACATTGAACCACAGAACAGCTTCACTTCAAGGTTCTAGTGTTACCCTACCACCGTGACTGGGTAGGGGATGGCCATAAGAGTCAGTTGTGGAGAGGGTACAGGCTACACATAGTCGCCTTAATAAGTTAAGCTCATCCAGGAAAAATATAGATACCCACTCTCTATGGTGAGGAGTCAGGCTTGAAGTACAGATATTGTGTTTAGTAGACATTTATTGTATGTCAATATTTTGGTTTCTCTTAGTATTTATACTATAATTGTAGATCTCTTCTCTATGGTTAAGGGTGCTACATTAATAGTTCCCATTATTATATCAATACCCAGTTTGACTTTGATGCTCTTACTGTTGCTGATTTTGTTGCTCTTGCCAGGGAGCCATACTTGTTGCTTGAAATGCTTTTCTCTTACACCAATATCCAGATTACCTTTCTATCATTAACAATACAATGGTACATTTCCAGAGAACTGAGAACTCAGTGCTGGGCAAATTACACTGCATTCTTCTCTCCCAAATTAACAGAAGAGGCAGGATCTTGCAACAGAGGCATAGGCCTGTCGTTACCTACACGCCCAGAGTGCACCACTGAAAAGCAGACACTGACTGAAGAAATGGCCATTCTAGCAACAAAGCCTTTCTACTACAATCAAGCACAGTACAAATGCACGTGTATGTGCGCACACACACACACACACACACACACACACACACCCCAGAAACATGAGAAAACAAGCCAACAAAATGCCTCAAAAACTCCCAACTCACCCCAAGTTGATCCATGTACTATCAAGGGGAAATAAATCAAAAGCCACACACCTGAATTATTCAAAAATGATAAAAGAGGATATTTTTTAAAAGTTCAATAAGGTTCTTGGCAAGATCAAAGAAGATATAATTAAATAGATAATGGACATAATAAAATAATCAACAAGAATACAGAAAACATTAATAAAAAGGTGGCTGAGCTAAATAAAATGATACAAAACATGAATGGCCAGTTTATCAAAGAATTAGAGTCCTTCCAGTCATGGTAATATATGTCTATAATCCAAGCCCTTGAGAGACTGAGGCAGGAGGATCACTGTGAGTTTGAGACCAGCATGGGCTACATAGTGAACTCAAGATCATCTTAAACTACACAGTGAGACCCTGCCTCGAAAGAAAAAAAGAAAAAAGAAAAAAAGAGCAAGAGAGAGAGAGAGAAAGAAAAAGAGAGAGTCCAAGCGAAAGTACCAAAGAAAAATTAAAATTTAAAATTGCATTGAAAGTATGAGCAGGAGAATTGATCAATGTGAGGAGAGAGTAGAAATGGAAATAGAAAACTAATTGGAATTAAAAATCAGAAGACAGCACAAATGATACTTTAAAAAAAACTTCTTTATAAAAATAATAGCAGAAAACTTTCCAACTACAGAGAAGGAATTTAACATACAGTAATTGAGGCATGTAGAACTCCAAATAGCCATGATCAGTAAAAATCTATCCCAGAAGTCTTAAAAACTGCTAGACAAAAGCAAAAAGTCACTTATAAAGGTAATCTCATTAGAATTACAGCAGACTTCTCAACACAAACTTTAAAGGCCAGGCGAGCCTGGAGTGAAGTATCTCAAGCTCTAAAAAAATAGAACTTCCAACCTAGACTTATATGTCATACAAAAGTATCTTTCAAAATTGATGGAAAAATAAAATTTCCATGACAAAGAACACCTTAAGAAGTTCATGAGCACCAAACCAGGACTCTAAAAAAATTCTCAAGGATTTCCTTGAAAAAGGCAATGAAACTGATGATGCCACAGAGTTTAATATAAATACATGAGGCAGGGTGAGTAGTTAAGCAGAAGGGCAAAAGTGAGAATGAGCAACAGGAAAATAATTCAATGACAGGCATAAGTCAAAATATATCAGTAATAAAACTCAGTGTAAATGGCCACAGTTCACCAGTCAAAAGACACAGATTGGCAGAACAACTCAAGAAACAAAAACAAACTATATGCTGTATACAAGAACAATATTTGATCCAAAGAAAGTCATAGACTAAAGCAAAAAACAGGAAACAATATTACCTACAACAGGAACCAAAAGATAAGCAGGAATAGCTACCCTATTTCAGACAAAGTGCACTTCAAGCCAAAACTGATCAGAAGTGTGGAAAAAGAAAACTCCAGAGTAGTTAAGGGAACAACTCAACTGGAAGAGATAATATTTATAACACCAGCACAGCCAACTTCATAAAACAAACTACCAGACATAAAAGATTAGTAAACATCAAATCAGTTATAATGGGAGACCTAAATATCTCACTATCTCAAATACACACATCAACTAGATGAAAAATCAACAAACATCACTTGGACCAAATCTTCAAACAAGTAGACTTACTAGATTTGTATGGAGTGTTCCACCCAATAATAACACAATACATATTCTTCTTAGCAGCACATGAACATTTCTCCAAAACAGACCACACACTAGTCCACAAAGCATGCTTAAGTAAATGCAAAAGAATTGAAATTTTATATGCATATTAGCAGACCACACTGGATGAAATTAGAAATCAATGGCAAAAGAAATCATAGAAATCATGTAAATAAATGGAAATTAAGCAAAACACTCTTAAATAATCAGTTGATTGAAGAAGAAATCAGGGAAGAATTTAGACAGCTCCTAAAAACAAATGATAATGCCAGTACAACATAGCAGAAACTATGGAACACAAACAAAATCAGTTCTAAGAATGAAGCTTACCTCTGTGAATGCCCACATCAGAAAAACAGAGTGGGCCCAAATAAACAAATTTATAAAATAATCATACACTTCATGGTCCTAGAGAAACAAGAACAATTCAAATCTAAAACTAGTACAAGGAAGGAAATTATAAAGATCAAAGAAATTAATGAAACTGAAACTAAAAATCAATAAATTGCAGATCTAGTTTTTCAAAAGAAGGAATAAAATAGACAAACTCCTAGACAATCTTACAAAACATGCAATTTGAAATGAAAACGGTGAAATCACAGTAGACATCACTGAAATCCAGAACAGTTTTAGTCACTATTTTGAACAGCTGTATTCAAATAAATTGGAGAATTCAGAAGGAATGGAGAGATTTTTAAATACATATGAATTAAGAAAAACAAACCCAGAATATAAAAGCCCTGAGAGATCCAATATCAGGTGATGAAATTGAAGCAGTAAAAAATACCAACCAACTAAAAAAAGCTCAGGACCCAATGGATTCACTGCTGAATTCTACAAAAAACTTCAGGGAAGCTGTAACAGCAATATTCCCCAAACTCTTCAGTGAAAGTGATAGGGAATAGGTACCACCAAAGACATTCCTGAAAGTTATAATTACCCTGATTCAAACCCAGCCAAGAAACAAACAAAACAAGAGGACCGCAGGTCAATCACTTTAATGAACATAGATACAAAAATGCTTAAACAAGATACTTGCGAACAGAACACAGCAAATCTCAAAAATATTATACATCATGACTGTCTCAGTTACTTTTCTCTCATTGCTGAGACAAAGTCCCTGCTACCCAAAAATCATGGAAGGAAAGGTTTATTTAGCTCACAGTTGGTGGAGGTTTCAGTACTTCCTCAGCTGGCTCTAAAACAGAGTGGTATGGAAGAGAAGCAACAGTTCATGGCAGTGGAAAACAGCAAAAGCAACAAGAACAAAAAAGCCAGGGCAGCAAGCCCCTTTTCCTCCCTTATGCTGTAAGCAGGCTGCCCACCCTAGGGAGGGTGTAGCACTGACACCATCTCCACGCTGCCCTTTGCACAGGCTCAGGATGTCTACAAAGTGAGGACACTGGGCCCCTGCTGAGTCAAGGGGGGGTGGGGGTGGGGATGCTGTAACTCTGTTTCCTGACGTGAGGGTCCGAAAACAACAGTTTTAACAAGCTGTCCTCAAAGAGCCCACCCCCCACCCCCCATGATCACATGAGGTTTTGGGAGAACATCCAAACACTAACCACAACAACGACCAATAGGCTTCATGCCAGACATGCAAAGATGGTTCAATATATGCCAATCAGTGCATGTAACATATCACATAAACGGAAATAAGGACAAAAATCACATGATCATCTACTGAGATGATCAGAAAAAAAAATGTTTGAGAAAACATTCATTCATAATAAAAGTCTTGAAGAAAATTATAGGACCTTTTCTGAATCTGATAAAAGCCATTTATAAACCAATGGCCAACATTATACTAAATGGGAAAAGGATGAAACCTTTCCCTCTAAAATTAAAAATAAGACAAGGATGTTCATTATCATCATTCTTGTTCAGTACGGTACTCAAAACATTAGTCAGAGCAATCATCCAAGCAAAAAAAATAAAAGGAATATGTATAAGAAGTCAATTATCATTATTTGCAGATGACGTGATCCTCTACTTAGAAGTCCCAAAACGTTCTACGAAAAGACTCCTAGAATTAACAGCCAAATTCAGCAATGTACAAGGATAAAAAGTCAGCAGCACACAAGAATCAGTAGCATTCCCATACATCAATAATGAACCCACCAAGAAAGAAATTAGGAAAACAACAGAATTCACAATAGCATCAAGGAAAATTAAATACTTAGGAATTAAGGTAACCAAGGAAGTAAAAGACCTCTATAAGAAAACCACAGTACTCTGATAAAGATCAAAGAGGACATTAGGAAATGAAAAGATAATCCCCTGTTCCTGCAGAGATATAGCCAATATTGCAAAGTGGCCATTCTTCTAAAATTGATATATAGGCTTAATGCAATCCCAATTAAGTACAAATAGCATTCTTCACAGAACTAGAAAAGTTAATCATAAAATTCACAAAATACCAAAATCAATCCCAGGGAACAAGAGCAAACAGGAAGCATCACAGTCCTGGACTTTAAATTATATTTCAAAGGTACAGTGATAAAAATAACGTGGTACTGGCACAAAAAGAGACATGTGGGTCCATGGAATGGACTAGAGGATGTATAAGCAACTCCGGGCACATTTTAGCTATGTGATCTTTGGCAAAGGGGCCAAAAGCATATGCTTAAGGAAGTGATAACCTCTTTACAAATGGCGCTAGGAAAGGTGGCTACCCATGCATAGAAGTTTGAGTCTTGACCTGTGTGTTGTACCCTGTACTAGACTAAAATCAAAATGAGCCAAAGAACTGAGTATTTAAAAAGAAACTATCTGCCAAAGATAAAATATATAAAACTCTGGAGTTATGAATTCTCTTTTCTTGTGTTTTATTTTTTATTGGTACCTGTTTGTAGTATACAGTGATTACACTTAAGGTGGGGAGTTGGTGCATGTACATAACACAGCTTGTGTTGTTTAGCCCCTTTTCTCTGTCTCTTGGTCCCTTTCCCTTTTGCAAAAGAGGTTTCTCTGTTTCCTATTATTATTTTGCTCTTTATTTATATGTTGTGTTTCTCATGTAAGAAAAACCATGTGATAGGTAAGGTTGAGCATCTGAGTTTTCACTTTACATGATGGCCTCAAGCCATTTGATTCAGCTATTCTTTTTCTGGGTATCTTCCAAAAGAGCTGAAGATATCATATTACAGTGATACATGCACATGTATGTTTACAACAACACAACTCATAACAGCTAAATCTTGGAAGCCACTTACATGTTCATCAACAGATGAGTGGATAAAGAAATTGCCGCACGCATACACAATAGAGTACTACTCTGTTATAAAGAAGGATAAGATGTGAGTCATTTGTTAGGGTGTCTTTTTTTCTATCATATTTCCTTTTTGTATTTTTTAAAAGTTATTTTAAAAAATAAAAGAAGGAAAGCATATTAACAAGCAGACATCCATTTACAAAATAGCACAAGAACGATACAAGCCACGCCGAATGACAGGCAAAGCGGTAGGAAATTAACAACGGCTGTTGTGTTGCTTATTGATATCTTAAAAGTGGAGTCTCTTTTTCAGAAAACTATGGGAGCAGTTGGCTGGACCTAAGGAGCGGCCACCCACTTTGGACAAGACCCATAAGCAGCGGCTTTCCTCACACCACCTTTCTCAGCCTCTTCCCATCTGTCTGGGTTCCTTAGCATTGAGTCTAGAACTCTGACTCTAATCACATAGATATCTCAACCTAATTAAGTCAGGCTCTGGACAGACAGATTAGGTTTAAAACCCTGAGCCCAACTGACTCTCCTGATAAAAGATAATTTACTATTTAAAGTTCAGTTTCTCCATGTGGGTCAACACATAAATAAGTTTGTATTTCTCATAAGGCTACGGTGAAGATGATCAGGAAAAATAAAGGTATGTCATGCTTGGCACTCTATACAGTAAGTAATGTTCTTTCCTTCCCCTATGTGAGCTTTTTTACCAATTCAAACATACTTAGCATCTATAAGCATTTGGCACCTTCTGAGTAACCATCGGCTGCACATGAAGAGGTGGCACAGGGTACAAGGATGCAAGTAGCCCCTGCCTCTAGGGAGCACAGACGAGAGTTGAGGAGAACAAAACGAGACAGAGTGAGATGAACACCAGGGCAAAAGAGAAAACAAAATGGGGAAATACACTGTGATCACTAGTCATTAGGCAAAAATCACCTGATGATGTTTTCATGAATGTGCACAGTACTTTTCCACATGCCACCACCTTGTGCATCCTTCTTTCTGTCTATATCACTGCAGAGTGATACAGAGCAGGGGTATCTGAAGTGGAAGCTTCATTTAAGGCCCTGAAAGATCACCAGCCTTCGTAGGCCCATTTGCTGTGCACCCAGCTGTGTCAAGAAAGAGACGAGCAGCTCATGCTGCTGGTTAAGATGGGATATGACGTCTAGCTGAGGAATAACACTTACAAGTCTCTCCTTTAGATCTCAGTGTACTTGCGGGGAGGGAGAGGAAAGCCAATTTTTAAGAACAATCTTACTTGTCTAGGGGGACTCATGCTTCATCTAAAACACAAATGCACTAGTAAGTGAATCTAAAACAACAGATACAAATCACTCCACTGAGCCGGTGGAAAATTCCAACCTTTATACGTGGAGCAGTAGTAAACCAGCAACCTTTCTAAAAAGAGTATCTGTCTTTTTCAGCTGTTTCTGGGGAATTGCATGCAAAGCATTCTGAAAACAAAAAAATATTTCCTTCTTTTTCCAGGATCCATTTTGCCAGCTTGATATGAGTCTGCCCAGGACAGACCTTGTCAGGGCTCAAAGCGTTTTCAAAATTATACTCACAGTTAAAATGTTTTCCAATATGGTGTTTGAAAATCAAAATAAAAACAGCCCTTGAGGCAAATGAAAATTAAAAGCATTTCCTAATTTTTTTAGCCCCCTACAAAACACTTAAAGAATTTGTTTTTGCTACCAACATTCCTATCATTTAAAAATATGACAGTCATTTCTGAAGAATGACTTTCAGAGATTTTTATTTAGAAGAACTAGGCACATTTTGATTGACCACAGAAAGCTCCACAGTGACATATCCTGATTGGTTTTTAGATGGGAAAGAAAAACCATGAGCTACATGCTTCTGTCTTCTTACGAATGAGGGGAGTAATTACTGGTCAGGTCCCAAAGATCTCAGCAATTGTTAAGCTGCAGAAAAAGCTACTCTTGTAGCAACCGACTTGGACTAAACGGCCAATAACCAAATCTAAACTTAACTTATTCGGCTTAGATTTTGACAAATAAACAAACAAGAAAACCAAGAGGCCAACAAAAAAAGTGAAAAATTATACATAAAAAAAAAAATCTAAGAGAAACTCTTTTAAAAGAAGTAGGAATCTTTGGAGAATACATTGAATCTCTAAGAGCTATTTGTGGACTCAGGGGCTGTCACCCACGCTGGCATGCCGAGGCCCCGACACAGTGCGGACTGTGACAGGAGTTGCAGAGAAGTCTTGAGGGTTAAAATTAGATGAGGGCATGAGGGCAGGGCTTC
>PVLD010004958.1:44523-82833 GCA_004027595.1 Dinomys branickii
GAAACTGTCCTTTCTTACCTTCTATTTACAGTAAATTGAGTAGCTAAGCAATTCATCTTGTAAATTCTCCCCATGAATAGAGTCCACAGTCTACAAAAAAAAAAAAAAAAAAAAACCAGCAGCCACTTGAAAGACTGACCTTTCACACTATGTTCTCTATGTGCAGTTCATAACCCTTCTGTATCTCAGATAGAGTTACCACACAATGGCAAGCCACAAAGGTTGGATGGAGACAGCGCTGCGGAGCGATGAAGGATGCCAACTAGCCCCACACTGTGATGTGCTGTTGTTATAATTATTCTGAATCAGTTTTAATTAGGAAACAACACACCCCTTTAAATAAAATAAAGATAAAGGCACCCAGAAGAAAAGCAGAGTTTGATTCCAAGAAAAACTGAAAACTTCAGCTTTTACAAAGAAAACCTAATTCTGCCAAAATTTAGCACATTTTACATTTAATTTTCCTCTGATTTATGACTAAATCTCCTGGGTACCAATGGTATATAAAAAACTATTAACTCTGTGGAGGCAATTGTTAGTTTTTATAATAAAAAATGCACACTGCTTATGCCATTATTGCTTAGGAAATTAGGGAACACAACTTCTAATACCCTGTGCGTGGAATACTGTAGCAAGCCGCTTAACTTGCAATAATAGAGTATCGACTGGGTACAGTGATATGTGAGACACGGTCACAGTCAGATTAAGCTGCCATCACACTGTGCCCAGCAGAGTCTGTCCTATAATACATTCATTTCACCATAGCCCAGGAATTCCAAACAGCATAGCTACGGAAAGGCCTGAGATGTTCAACCTGTAAAATATATACTCTTTTCCTTTTTCCATTTTGTTTTTAAATAATTATTCAAAATGCTCATTTATCTCATCCTCCAATCTACAGAGTCTTTAGGACTTCCTAATACGGTGCTTTTGACTTAAATTATACCTGAGTTAAGAAGAGGTGGTTCTGAGGCTAATTTCATGTTTACCAAAGATAAAGCTTGGGCTATCATTTGCAGGTCTTGAAACTGTGACAGAATAAGTCTAAGAGTTTTCAACAGGCCTTTAAAGGGAGACACACTAGCCCAACAATGCTAAGTATATGCCCACACAGCAGGCTCTTTCCGGACACAGGGTTCAGATGGCTTCGATATCTCCTCTCTCTCTCTGTCTCTCTCTGTCTCTCCCTCTCTCTGTGTCTCTCTCTCTGTCTCTCTGTGTGTCTCTCTCTCCTCACATATGCGTGATTCATAAATTTTTCATTATTCCCTAATCTGCTGAGCCAATCTAGCTTATTACACAATGACAGGATATGATATCACTGTCACTACTTGTTAATGGACACTGGAACATTTACTCTGCAGTCTGTCCTTTGCATGCCAAAGCTGAACAGTGGACAGATTATAAGCATTAGTGCCAGATGAGCTCGAGTAACAAGAAAGAAACAAATCCCTGGAACATATATCCAAATTATAGACTTCAGGATGAAAAGCTTTGGGAAGCGTAACTCAGCTAGCACAGAATCCCACCCTAAAGTACTTCTTCTCTTCTCTTTTACCATTACTAGTATTATTCCACTGACTTCAGCCTTAGCCATCTGTAATAATCACAAAAATAATTTGAAATTGCTGGAGTAATTTGGAATTACTGGAATCGTTTGGAATTATTGGAACTCTTCACAAGTCTCACATTTCTGCAAGTCTTTGGAGCACTAGCAATGATGATATTCTAATTAAAGATATCTGAATAGCTAGGAGTCTTGAAAAAACAGAGAGGGTGGCTCTGTTTGTGGTAGAAGGCGGATTCGTGTACCAACTAGGGTAAGAAAAATAACATTGGGGCTGGGGATATAGCTCAGTGGAATAAGCGCCTGCCTAGCAAGTGCAGGGTCCTGAGTTCGATCCCCAGTACTGCCAAAAAAAAATTAAAAAAAAAAAAAGAAAAATAACATTGACCCCTGAAGCATAGATTGGTCAGGTTTGTCAATGGCTCCATACAAAACACTAGGTTTCTGCAGCTTGGGGCTCCTCAGCTACAACACAAACCCTTTGTATAGGCACTGTTCACTGAGGCCCTCCTTCATGTCATCCCAAGAGACTGGAGGGACAGGAGGAATTAACATGAGCAAGGAGCTCGCGCTGCCTGCTGAGCTATGAGTGATGAAGTCCTGTGTTTCTGACCCGAGAGTCTCATGTCTTCCTGTAGCAACTATGAAACCGTCACAGAATGACATGTTAGGCTGCAACGAGGATAAAATGTCAGGCCTTCAGGGTTCTAGACAGCCACTAGGCTTGACAACTACATGTCACTGGAACTAACCAATGCTTATCTCATAGGAACAAAAATTGTCTCAGTCCTGAATTTTCGTGCTTCAAAGGGGATACTTATAATATTTCCCCGTCATGGTCATTTCCGGGATCTGCCTCACACATGCCCATAAAGCTAGGAGTCAGCTGTTGCCTCTACACAGAAGTCCGTGTTCTCCGTGTTGCTCCAGCTGTGTGCTTGCTGTTCCCCCGCCTGCACCAGCTGCTGACACATGCATCCAGGAAATGCTGGGACCCGTGAAAGAGCACACTCTGCAGCTCATCTTCCCAGCTGCTGACCCTGAAGGGGCCAGGACCGTGCTCAGGGATTTCTGTTCTTCAAATCTTTCCCACACTCTCACACCTAGACTGCCAAGTGCTGCTATTATATAGAATCCTTGAAACTTTTCCATTTAAAAACAACACGAAAAAGAAAACTTATGACCAGTGACTCATGAGCCAGCGAATTTAAACGCTCTCCACCGTACAAAACAAGAAAGGACAAAAATAACACCATCATTTCTGTCTCTCCTCCTCCTGGTACCCTGTTTTATTACCGAATTATTCTATCCAGTTCAAACTAAAAGTCCGAAACTCTTATACCAAGGGAGAGCAACAGATTCTGGGAGAGATTTAATCCCTTTGTTGATCCTTATAAGAAACCTACAACAAAACCTTTTAGATTGTTAGACTATCTGCCACCTGAGGAGCAGAAAGCCGTGCCAAAGGAAATGGAACAGAAGTTGGCTAAGTACTACAAAAGAAAACATACCGGAGATATAGCTCAGTGGCACAAGCACCTACATGGAAAGCACAAGGTCCTGAGTTCGATTCCTGATACCAAAAAAAACAAAGAAAATACAGAGAGAAAAAATACAAAAATAAGTGGTCTGGACATGAGAAATGTACATGTAGATACTGAACAAAAAGGATGACTGTCAAGTCACGAACAGCCTCAAACACTTCTATCTCAAGCAAAAGTTCTCAGCACATGCGCCCCAGGCTTTGAAAATGGTCCTGCTTTTAGCCAGGTGTGCTGGTACACACCTGTAATCCTGCACCAGGAGGAGTGTTGGGAGTTCAAGGCCACCCTGGGCTACATAGTGAGTTCAGGACCACTCTGAACTACATAGCGATACTCTGTCTCAAAAAACTATAAAAGAAAAAAAGGAAGGAAGAAAGAAAAGAAAAAGAAAATAGTCTTGCTTTTATCTAGGTGGCAATACCCATTTGTATATTCAAATATGCTAATGGTAATTATGGAAAGCAGTACATGCAAAAAACATGGGTGGAATGGATTAATTGCTCAACATGAAGCTAACTAAAAACTGAGTTTTGCTTGCTCTCATTTTTCTGTCTTCATCCTCCAAAATAAGAAGAAAACATAGCCTTGCAAGAGAACAAGAAAACCATCTGGATCACAATGCCACCCAAATTTCACATTCAGTCCTGCCATCCAAGCAAGGATTTAGAAGCTCTTTCCCTAAACCAATAACTGAGTAGTGCTTGCCAATTTCTCCTAGAACTTGGCTTTTCTTAACAAACCATTCCAAGGCCTTTATCCCTTTTGTCCTTTATAATGAGAATAAGAGAAACTGGTTGGATTGTACACAATCACCAGAGATATCATAGTGGTAAAGGCTATGAAATAAATTGTCAAAGGGGAGGGGTGTATTTCAATCCACGGAGGTTTTGAGAAAAATCCACAAATTTAAAAAAATCTACAAAGCTGATATTTTAATAAATTGGTCTATAAAACAGTAATCATTAAATTTTTACTGGCCTAGAAATTGTTTAATTTTAACAGAAATGACTCAGGTAGTCATGTGTATTTTTTATTTAAAAAAATAAAAGAGATAAACATGAAACACAGCCAGGATTAAATTCTTCCAAGAAAATAAAAAAAATAAAGAAGGGGCTAAGTTAATCACAGAGAAGAATGAACTGGTATCTAACACATTTAGCAGTGGTTTCCTTTAATGGGGCTTCTTACAAACGCAAGAAAAGGCCTCTGGATCCTTCCACTGCCTAGGAGGGATCATGTCTATACCTCCAAGTGTGTTCCAAAGTTGAGCACTTGAATGACATTCTAACTGGGCAGGATCTAACACTCAAATCCTAATCCTGATACAGAAGTCCTGAAAAACTGTCTCAATGTTGCACAAAAGAATCTCTCAGAACCCCATCTATTCTCTGGTAATAAAAGCTAAATAACTACAGAAGTGCTCAGAGTTCTGAAGGAGGGGGTATTATGGGGTTAGCAGCACAGGTTTGGCAGAAGTCACTTATGAAGCTAGAGGTGAGAACTGCATAGTTTTCAGAAGGTCCCTTGGCATGGAGAAATAATAGTCCAAATGTCCACAGTTCTCCCAAATCAAACACACGGATGATCTGGAAAGAATTGGGAGTCAGATTCCCTTTCCCGTGGGAAGGCCACCTTGCATCACAGGTAGCTTATCCCTTGCTTGGCAATGAAAAACAGATCCACCAAGCTGGGCATCCAGGTGACCCACATTTCTGCATAAATGCTTGTGCTGGTGCCAAGGGCTGCATGAAGCCTGGAACTAGAAAGGAAGGCATTAAATTGAAGGCACAAACACCTGTCTCAAAGCCTGTGGGGAGCTCTAACCATTCTGACAGGCCATTTGTGGTAATTGTCCTGTCTTATCCATAAAGCAGCTATTCCGGCACCGAGAGGTTGATGTTTTTTGTCAGTTGACCATAATTCTAATCACCTCCATTGCACATATATGTTCTCTTTGCATCACACCTGTACCACAGAACAGGAGCGGCCAATGAAACTCTGATTAGCACATATGCTGCCCAAATCTGACAAATGGCTGTTCTCTATGAAATCAAGGAAATGTGTTAGGGAAGGCTGGATGACCACTTAGTGCACAAGGACATTCTGAATATGAGGAGTAAAAGGGTGGATCTAAAAGAAACAGGTTATTTTAGTTGCACTTCTACTGTTGTTGATAGAAGAGAATGTGGGAAGTACATGCTCAAAGAAGGACATTTCATTTAAAACAAGCCTCACTAGTAAATAAAGTGGCGAAAGAAGAGAGAATCACGTGGCTTGACTCAGCTAAGTACTCCAGTTGCCAGGGCATCTGGACATTAGCAACCTGATGGACCATCATCTGGGCACTGACACTCAAAACACAGATCCAGACCAGGTCACTGTGGGGACTGGTGCATCACCACAACTTGTCTCTGGCACTAAGTTACAGCAACACCAGCTGCTCTTAAAAATAAAACTGTTCAGTGTCCAGTGATAGTATTCCTGGTAAGTGGGCCACACTCCTCCACATGGGCGTTTAGAGAACCAGGAGACTTCCATCTCGGAGCTCTGCCAATTCTTCATCTCCTGAAGGCTCCTTTATCCAGATGACCAGGGAAAAGAGTATGAGATAATGGCATCTTACCAGGTGTGGTGATGCACACCCGTAATCCCAGCACTTGAAGAGGCTGAGGCAAGAGGATCACTGTAAGGTTAAGGCCAGCCTTCACTATAAAGTGAGACCATGTCTCTGAAAAAAGAGAGAGATAGAGAGACAATGGCTTCTTAAAAACCTTGTCTCAAGAAATAATATTTCTGCCCTTTGAAAGAAAGTCAGTCACATGGCCACACATAAATGGTGGAAAGCCTGGGAGATACCTGCATGGACCATGTCCTCTCAAAGGTGACCCTATACTGTAGGCTGGCAGCGCTATATTTTGGTGGATAAATCTCTTATACCCTTACATAACTGTCTGTCTAGGAGTTACTTTGATATTACAGCCATATTGACTTGTACGTTCCATTGACTGGAGTTGTTGAATCATACTTTCCTGTTTTTATCATTAGTAATCTCATGTGGCTATCATTCTGAATTTGTTTTTCAAGATGTTAGAGGAGTACCATTGTTACCAGACAGTAACGATGTTTCACTGTGTGCTCCTAGAAGCAAGAATGTGGTACAACTGCCTTTCTATTGAGGAAAGGTATTTTTTGGTCCCTCTGCTTCCCAGCCTTATTCCTAGTATGGTGTCAGGCTGGCTACCATGTCCAACTCTGCCCCAGGAGTTCAGAACATGCACAGTCCAAAACCAGCTTTGCCATCAGCACCAAGAGTTGATTCTTGTTCAAGCAAGAGGCTTAAACTCATGCATAACTGTGGAAGGGGAGGCTAGATGACAGGAATTACATGGAAAAGGCTTTTTAAGAATGCCTTACTCACCAGGCATGGTGGTGCATGCCTGTAATGCCAGCCCTTGGGAGGCTGAGGCAGGAGGATATTTGCAAGTTCAAGGCCAGCCTGGGCCACAAAGTGAGCTCAAAGCCAGCCTGAACAGCATAGCATGACCCTGTTAGAGAAAAGGAAAAAAAAAAAAAAATGTGCTTTACTCAGCATATCTGATAAATATCACAAATCTCTACTTGGCATACATTTCTTATCCAAATTCCTTTTAAATTTAAATGTAATTTCAAAATTGAAATTCAGAGTACTACCCTTAGGATAAGTGATAGACTCCCAAGGGTGGCTGGATTTTGTTGAGAAAAGAAAAAAGACAACAGGCTTATAAAAGTAAAAATAAAACAGAACAACAACAAAAAAATCTAAACTTGTCATTTGTAGGAACTAAGCTAAAGGGAGTAGCAGCAGATAGGAACTACCACTCCTCACTTCCTTAAGATCTCGGAATGTTAGTGTCCCTTTTGTCCCTGAGAATAAGATCCCTGTTAATGCTTGTCTTGTGGATACCAAGGAGAAGGCTCAGGGAAAATGAAGTCACATGACATTCATCCACACGGGAAAAGTTAGATTTTCTAATCAGAAGTTAGCAAACTTCAAAAAAAAAAACACCTTATTTAAAAGGATAACATTTTTTTCAGTTAAATCATCATCATATTCGTACCATAAAACACAAAATCTATGAACTGCAGCTTTTGTCCAGGAGTGTAAATCACTAAGGATCTCTAGCTTAGAGTTTTAACTTCTAAAATGCATGATATAAAGTTTTGTTGATTGTGGAGAGTCTGATTTCCTAGTCAGCATCCACCAAAAGCAGTAACAGAAAACGCCTCTGTAGCACAGTTCTGCTGACTTATGATCCCTACTTTGCAGACGCTCATCTGCTTCTAGGCACAGCTGTTTTCAAATGGAACCGAGCTTTATGCAAAGAATGCCAGCCTGGCCTCTAAGCAAGAAAGCCCAGAGCAGAGCTGGGCATAGTACTTCATAGTAGGAGCCAAAAATGTGGACCATCATCTGCCATTTCTGATCCCTGTGATCTGCCCTTGCTGAAATGCACTGCCTGCAGCGGGTCTTAGAGAGATGTTGTGATGACCCAGTTCTCTGGGTCTTTGCTAACTTCTGAGAGCCTGCCAAGAAGATGAGCGAACTGAAGG
Source organism: Dinomys branickii (assembly GCA_004027595.1). NCBI lineage: Eukaryota > Metazoa > Chordata > Mammalia > Rodentia > Dinomyidae > Dinomys > Dinomys branickii. The sequence goes on from PVLD010004958.1 coordinate 52,225, forward strand.
ATAAGAAAGAAGACTGTGGAATGTATAGTGTCTTCTCTGCCTTTGCCCAGTCTCAAAAACAACGCCCGGCTGGATAATTAACAAGCGTAGAATCCATGAGAGCCTTTGTTGTTGTTATTTTACTAGAGAGATCAATAGTGCAGAGTCTCTACTTTAAAAATGACATGAAATAACTACACAGAATGAGTCTACTCTGCAGGATACGTACTTGGAAGACTATATTGGAGGCAATGTGTCAACAGAATCAAAACCCATGGGGACACTAAGGCACAGATCCCAAAGGATCCCATTTCCCTGGGTACCTAACAGAATGATTCACAGCAATCACCCTACTCCACTGGCCTCTTCCTGATAGTCACCCACTGCTAAAATCCTACATGTTCCAGGAATCCCTAAGGCCAAGGTTTAATTCATATTGCCAGGTATAAACGGTACTTTTTAGAAGCAAAGAGTCTGACGTGAGTCTACCTTGGTGTACTGCATAGTTTTCCCACTTAATGTGTAACTGTAAATTATACAATTTCTATTAAGCCTAATTCAGACATGAGAGAAAATGAGCTAAACACATATTCTTAAAAAGCCAATAATGGTTGGATAGGGGTAATTAAGCATGGAATTATTTTTATAAAAATTTATCTGCATTTTCTAAATATTTTATAATGACAAAAACAGATATCTAATAAACCTAAATAAAGGCTTAATAGTAGTTATACTGAAATAAGTCTTGATGCTAATCATAGTTAAATCTTAATTTTATTCATCCAAATATTATAAAAAACTGCTAAAAGTCAATTTAAAAACCAGTTGATGGGTTTAATTTTAGGTAAAATTAAACAGAACCACAGCACAGTGTAACAAATGTAAAAGCACAGCCTCCTCCATGGATGGTTTGGTCATGGCTTCCCTCCCCTCAGGACTTCCCTGGCATGGTAGCTGGCTCCCTTGACAGGACCCTGAGCCTTCTGTACCAAATTTCACGCTCTTATCCAGACATACATCTCCCAGGCTCACCACAAAACTGTCCTTCTGAAAGGTTCCAGCAAAATGAAAGATTCTGTGGGAATGATTTTAGACAAATTATTGAAACATAGAAAGGACATTGCTTTCAATGTTGTAGTCTGTTCCAAGAACCCTGTTGAGATTCTTGGCTCATTCTCCAGCATCCCGGACACAAAATCCAGCGGACAGAGGCAGACCCACTTCATGACAGCTGACTGAGCACTGAGGGTGCATCAGAAAACCCAATCATTAAAGAACTTCTGGAAGATAAAAAAAAGTGCATGTCATAAGATTCACAGTGAACTTCTGAACAACTGAGAAACCTTCCGCTCCCTGTGGACAAAAGGGAAGACCAACAAAACTTCAGAACAACCCCAGATAAAAGCACCAGGAACAGGGAAGAAGCCCTGGAAGAGACGGGATGCAAGTGATTGTCAGTAAGACAGTTAATTAAAGTGCCGGAGAAAAACTGCATCAGCCTCTGCTTTCAAAGTGACTTGAACACATTTTTAAGGCCAAACCTCAGATACTGCATGATCTACATAAAGGGAGAGATGCGCCTCCAAGGACAACTTGATTGAGCACCTGAACACTGGCTGTGTTACATGAAATTCCTAGCGTTCCTTAGTTAAGCTACTCATAGATCTAATGAAAAGTCTGCACAACTAAGTTTTTCCATCCTTCTCCCCTGTGTAGCTACAGAGCCAGGGATCCTGTAGTCATAAGTAAGTTTCCTCTAAGGAAAATTAACAATATGAAAGGGATAGTGAGCTGAAAAGCAAACAATCCTTGGAAGTGGAGCTTGTGAACACTGAATAAAGATACATAATCATTTGGATGTGGTATCTATATGATGATATAAATCCAAATTGTGGCTATCAACAGAAGTTTGGTGCCGATTGGCAAGTGCATGAGAAAGCCTTTGGGATACAAAAAAATTCTATAATTTGCCTTGGTGATGGTTACAGGGGCATATACACTTGTAAAACTTCATCAAGTTATGCTTAAAACTTGCATATTTTATTATATGCATGTTATAACAAGTCCTAGAGGAAAAATGTATAGATTGGTACATTATTCACTTTGCCATTGCTGGGACAAAATACTCAACACCCACAATTTAGAGGAGGAGTGGTTTATTCTGCCTCACGGTTCCAGTGGATGCATGGTTCCAGTGGTTTATTCTAGCTCATGGTTCCAGAGTTGACTGACTCCAAGAAGGAGGTGGCATGGAAGAAAGGTATGGCAAAGGAAAACTGCTCTCACATGGCAGACAAAGTATTATACTGTTTTTCTTTTGGTCTATTTGAGATAGAGTCTTGCTGTGCATTTCGGGTTGGCCTTGAGCTCACTTTGTAGCCCAGGTTGGTCTCGAACTCGCAATGATCCTCCTGCCTCAGTCTTCGGAGTGCTGGGATTACAGGCATGTGCCACCACACCCAGCAATAAAGTAATAAGAATGAAGGAAGGTACTACTGACAAGAGTGTACCCTTAATGTCACATCCTCAGTAAATCACCTCCTTAAACCAGTGCCCAACTCCTAAAAGCACATGCAGCTATGAATGAGCCAATGGAGCAATCAGCTGATGGATCACCCTTGTGGCCCAATCACCTTTGTAAATCTCTACTGAACACATGAGCCTTTGAGAGAACACTTTAGATCCAAACCCTAACATTATGCCCTTCGCCCCCCAAAGGCTCATGTCCATCTCATTATGCAAAGTGTATAGAGCTACAAAAGTCTTAATTCCAGCACTGCTGAAGTGTAAATCCAAAATATCTTCTGAGACCCAAGGCAAGCTGATAGCTCTGAGCCCCTGTAAAAATAAAAAAGAAAAATACTTGCAACATGCAATGGCACAGGATAAATATTTCCGTTTCACATGGGAGGAATGGGAGAATAGAAAAGATCCCACCAACGCAAGACTGAAACCAGCAGGACAAACATTAAGTCCTTCAGTCCAACTCCTAGGAATGGTGGCAAGATCTGAGCTCCAAAGCACCCGTGCATCCTCATCCCTACGGCTTTGCTGGTTGCAACCCACCTTACTCTCCCCTTGTCCTGGCTTCGCTCACTTCCTGCAACTTTCCTGGGCAGACACTCCACGATTTGGCATCTCCAACTACCTGGGATCACCACTGCACAATTAGTTCCACTCTTACAGTTTTATGCAGTGCCCTCTCTGGGGCACATTGTCTGCCCTCCCAGTCCTTCCATCAAAACCTTGGTAGACGCCTCCAGGACTCCACAATTCTTACATTCTTCATACCTGGTGAAATCAGCAACACATAAATGTTAACAAGATCTGCCACCAGCTTCGGCAGCAGCTGAGCCCCATTGGACAGTAGCTACAGCAGCCTCTGAATGTCTGAATGGCTGAACTTTCAGATTTACTGCTAGGGAGCCTTGAATGAGTAAGATGTCCTCAATGCTCTTTTCTCAAAATAGTCTTTCAAATGCATTTACCTTTTTATAACCTTAAGCTGCCATGGGTGAAGTCTGGTCAAATCTCAGATGTCCTCAAAACATGTTTCCTATTGTCATAGTGTAAAATACTTGGCTTCTTTTTAATGACCAATTTTTTATGTACCACACTTTCCTAGGCCCCAACTTTTTTTTAAAGTATAAAAGAAAAAGAACAACAACAAAAAGGGAAAACATTAACAAAGAGACACAAAGTAGCACAAGAACGGTACAATCAAAACTGAATTATAGACAAAGTGACAGGGAATTGACAACGGTTGTTGTATTACATATTGAAAACTTCAAACTTCAAACTTCAATGCTTAGGAAAACACATATAGACATACAATCTTGATCAAACAACCAATCATCAGCTCTTCCTTACCATAAAGCGACATAAGACAATAGTGGAACCATGTTAGCCGTCCCGCACACACATACATACATACATACACACATACACACATACATACATACATACATACACACATACATACATACATACATACACACATACATACATACATACATACACACATACATACATACACACATACATACATACATTTTGCCCCTTTCTTCCTTTTCTCCTTCCCCTCGTCCCATTTGTTTTTTACTTTGAGCAGATTCCCTTCATACCTAATTTATATTCTCACTTTCAGGTTCTTATACTAGTGATACACTACATTGCTTGTATATGTACCTCTGATTTATCTCACTTATGAGTGTGGTGTCTAATTGTGACCATTTTCCTTTAAAAGCCTCAAATTTGTCTTTCTTTATAGCTAAGTAATATTCCATTATATAAAAATGCCACAGTTCTTTTATCCAGCCCTCTGTGGATGGACATTTGGGTTGCTTCCACAACTTAGCTATTACAAATTGTGCTGCTATAAACATGGATGCATATATATCGTGGTTATATGATGTTTTCAGATCTTCTGAGAAAATACCCAGAAGGAGCATAGCTTGTTTGAATGGGTCCTCTAGACCTAGTTTGCTGAGCAATCTCCAAACCGATCTCCACAGTGGTTTCACCAGTCTGCATTCCCACCAGCAGTATAAAAGAGTTCCTATTTCTCCACAGGCTAGCCAGCATTTGTTATTGGATGATTTCTTAATGCTACCCAATCTTACTGAGGTGAGATGAAATCTCAATGTTGTTTTTATTTGCATTTCTCAAATGACTAAAGATGTAGAACAATTTCTCATATATTTATTTGCCATTTGTACTTCTTTATCTGAGAAGTGTGTATTCATCTCAGATGCCCATTTGTGGATTGTGTCTTTGAATTTGGACAGGTTCATGTTCTTTAATTCTTTGTATGTTCTAGATAGAAGACCTTTGTCTCAGGGACAGCCAGCTAGGATTTTTTCCCAATTTGTGGGTTTTCCTTTTACTTTGCTGGTGATTTCTTCAGATTTGCAAACACTTTTCAGCAAGATGAGGTCCCAATTATTGATTCTTTGAAGTGTTTCCCTTGCAGTTTTATTTTTGTTTATGAAGTCTCTGCCTACTCCTATGTCTTCAAGATTTTTACCTACTTTCTCTTCCAATAGATTTAGAGTTTCTGCTTTAATATTGAGATCTGTGATCCATTTTGACTTGAGTTTGGTGCATGGTGATAGACTTGTGTCTATTTTCAGTCTTCGGCAAGAGACAAGTCAATTTTTCCAGCACCATTTATTAAACGGGCTATCTTTTTTCCAGTGAGCTTGTTTGGCCCATTTGTCAAATATTAGGTGGCTGAGTGTGTCTGGGGTTTTCCTAGGCCCCAACTTTACCAAGTTTCTTTTCTTCCAGCAAAATTTTCAAATCTTTCAGTACTGCCTTTTGTTCCTGATTCTCATTGTAGATTTGGCTAAAAACAATCCAAAGTACCCATTCTACAACCTGAATGTTGGATTGCCTTGAAATAGTTTCCACCATATTAATGGTCCACAACTTTTAAATTCAGCCTCACACAAAACGTTAGGACATGGGCAAAATTTGACAAATTCTTTGCCAGAAAAAAACAGGTATGGTCTCTGGTTTAGTTTCCAGTAGAATCCCATCTGAAACTTTATCAGCCTGGCTTTTACTGTCTCCATTCCTATCAGCATCCGAGTTTTCTGAGCAATGATGAGAACTATCCATAATGTACTGCTTTTATAACCTTTGTGCTTCTCTAACCTGTACCTCCAAGTCTTTCCAACCTCCTCTCATAAACAAATTCCAAAGGGTCTGGACTGCATGGTTGGGTATAGTTACAGCAATGACCCACTTCTTGAATGCCAATTTGCCATATTAGTCACTTTCTCACTGTGGAAAGAAAATACCCGACACATAAAATTAAAGAAGCAGTTTATTTTGGTCCAAGGTTTCAGTGGATTCAATCCATGGTTCACTGTCTCGAAGGCAGGAATGGTGCGGTAACACGGTGGGGCAGAGGAGGGTCGTTCAGACCATGGCAGCCAGGGAGCAGCAAGGAAAGAAGTGCTAACGACAAGAACACACCCTTCCCGTCCAGGTCACATCTCCAGGAACCACCGCCTCCAGCAAGGCTTCGCCTCCTAACGCACATTCTTCCTTGCACACAGCGACGAGTTAGTCCGCTGATGAGGGCGGCAGCTCACGTTTCGGTCGCCTTCCTCTGAACACCAGAGGCCCCGCCCCTGCACGAGACTTCTGGAAGACCTTTTAGACCTGAGCCATCGCAGATAGCAAAAAAAAAAAAAAAAAAAGCAGTATGCACTGTAATTAATACAGAATAACCTGTGTTGATTAATTTTTGGCAAAGCAACAAATATTTTTCCTGAAAATATAATGCTTAAGACTGTAGCCAGCTATGAGAAGAGATAGACACTTTTAGAGCCTGAATAAAAATAAGGCAACACAAGCAATATTTTAAAAAATAATCTTTTTAGAAAAAAGACAGGAGAATTTGTACAAACTCTTGTAAAACTCGAAAATAGATTTCAACTGTATATATTAGGAATAACACATGACATGGGAAAAAATGATTTCTATTGAGTCAAGGAAGTGATTACCTTGCGCAGTGATAGAGTTGTCATAAGGAAGTAGTAGGGAGACTTCTTTTTCTGTGTCTTTTTTTGAGACAGGGTCTCACTATACAGTTCAGGCTGGCCTTGAGGTCACTTTGTAGCCCAGGCTGACCTCAAACTCACAACAACCCTCCTGCCTCAGCCTCCTAAATGCTGGGATTATGGGTGTGTGCCACCATGCCCAGCTTGGGAGACTTGTTACATGTTGGTATTTCTTGATCTGCATGATGACTATCCTGATCCCTTCATTTCAGTACAAAATTATTCATGTTTTTTCCATATATGCTTCATTTCACATAACAACAATGTTTAAAATGGAACAAAAATATAGAATATTTGAATAACAAGCTTGATTCACTATAACATATGTTCTTTCTTCACATATATGAATAAATATGAATATGCACGCACATCAATACAATTATCCTACATGCACATACGAATTTAGTACATAATATATATTTTGCATACATATGTATGCATATATGTAGCAAATAGAGAAGATATGTTCTACCTCACTGTTCATAAGATCTTTTTAGAATGGAGATAGTTTCTTCATTGTAAAGAACCAATGAAACTTGTAGATTTCTCATGCTTACATTTTCCAGGGTGGAGTTTATATGTGTAATAATCGTGTCATAATTTATTGCGTTATGGGGCGAGGAGGGAAGACAATGCCACCTTCAGTTCTTTGTTGTAGGAGTCAAGGAGCCACATTCACTCACACCTGATGTAGCGCAGTGCATCACACACGGCCTGGACTTTAACTCAAATGCGATAACTGAACAGAACTTTGGATTAACTTTCTTAAGGAGTGGTATGAGAACAAAGGTGACCTTAGATAGCTGGTGGCTAGAAGGACAGACCAGCAGAAAGATGACTAATAGATCACAAAATTCCTCCCCCACAGAGTAACACTGTCTCAGCAAGATGGACGAGCAGAACATCTCCCTGTCGCCTTTGCCCTTGGTGTTAGTTATGAACTTAAACCCACCTACAGAACATGGAAAAAGTTGATGACCTCAACTTCCAGATTTGTCACATAAAACATCTCAGACAATATTCCATCTATATTATTTTCAGCTTTTGGCTGATAAAATGGAGATGATTCCCTGGGGTGATCTTAAAAAGCTTTTTGAGAAGCACCATCATCCCAGCTACGTGAATAACTAGACGGGTGTAGGCTACTATAGCACCTCTGATCTTTTCACCTGCTGGACGCTATCATGTGAGCAAAGAGGAAACTTCTACAGCATCTAAGTCCTTGTTTATTCTAGGTCTGTTTGTTAGAATACCGAGCCCACACTAATGCAGAGAGTGATAACAGAATAGACCCCACTCTCTAGTTGTGGAGACAAAGAAATCATGAAAGATTGCTTACTACAGTGTCTTGCATAGTATTTTAAGGGCTGAGTGTGTGTTAGTTCAGTAAGTACCCTAGAAATCATTACAAGGACTTTAGTCTTCAAAACGATTAAGTTTCAAGAAATGAGCTCGTGAAAATAAAGAAAATGATTGATGACAGTCTAGTCAGCCCATTTCTTCCGGTTAATCACTCCTTCCTCCAAAACATCCTCTAGCCTTGGTTATATGAGTTGCACAGTAGGCAAGTGGAACACAATTGAGCAACAAAGCTGTGAAACAAGCTCAGTATGCTGACTATCAGGACAACGATGGGCCAGCTGGAAACCCTGAGACGAGTCCCTAGCATCAGTGAACGGAGACTGGGAAATCATAAGTAAATATGTATATAAAGGGATAGTTTTTCCCTGCATTGTTGTTCTTTTTGCACCAAGTACATGTGCATGTATACACACACATGCACACAAACCCACTGACGTGCAGATAGCCTGCTGCATTGAAGAGTATTGGTGATTTTATTGATGAGTCTCTCCAATCATCATCAAAACAAAATAAACTGTTCACAGCTGGAGTCAAATGGAATGATGACAGCTGTCTTACCTTTCTCTGGTGATAAATGAGCCTTTCCCTGCTTACCCAGGTCCTTGACCCAAATTCACAGTTATTCCACTGACCCACACAGACCTTTGAGAAGAAAAAAGCCGCACTCACAGATGCCTAATGAAGCGTGTCTCAACTATTACTATTGCACCCTGTCACTCTAACTATAATTGATCTGCTAAACTACTTTTTTTTTTTATAATCAGCCTAACAGACAAAAACACCTAATATAAATGAAACATCTCTCCTCTTCTCTCTCTCTCTTTTTCGGCCCCTACACCTGCTATCCTATGACTACTTAAAACTTACAATAAAATTTTATACTTCCCTTTTCAGTATTGGAATCCAGCAAATGAGTGCATGGCCTTTAAGAGGTTCTGTGATAAAAGGATCCTAGAGTCATGGAAACAGGAATTTTTACCCCCTAGACAATCTTTCTCATTGAGATACAAATCTCAGTTGATCAAGAATGACTTTCTAAAACCTTCTTTGACAAAGTCTTAAAGCGAAGTTATGGCCTAACAGGACAGAATGTCATAATTGAATAGAAATGTCTATAGAGACAAAGGATGGTGACATATCAGAATATCTTCCATGTATTTATCTTTCTTGGGAATCAAGGTAGAATGACACATAGAAAATTACAGACAGCAAGACATTTAGTCCGTTTTGTAGGTACAGATACTGATATTTACAATCTCGGTCCTTCAGAGAAAATAATATAACTGCATTTCAAAACACATGCCCTGAGATTGCTTGTACTCATTGGTAGCGTCTTTCAACCAGCTACTTTAAACTCTTTGTGCTGCAAAACACAGCGACAAAATTAAATAACTTACTCAGGGAAAAAGGGAAAAATAGCTCTTAGAAGTAAAGGCCTGAGGTTTCTGTGTTCCTTTCACAGAACCAAACTCCCCGAGAGAGCCTCAAGAATGAGATTCTCCTGGAAGCCATGTGCTTTGTGGTTGCCTGGATGTCTTTCTTCAACAATGGAAAGGTGTGTGTTAACAGCCTGTAGTAACAAGATTCCATTATTCCCAGAACACATGCTCTCAGATGGACTCCCAGCTACCTCAAGGTTGCAGAGTTCCATTTAGCACCATCTTTGTAAGGCATGAACACCTGACACAGGATGAAAGTGGAGAAGCCAGCCCTGGGGAGGAAGGGCTTTTTCCCTTTCAAGTTTCTGAACCTTTCTAGGTCTGTAGAGGTCCAAACCACAGAACCAAGGAAACTCAAAAGGAAAGCAACAAAAGAAGCTACAAATCAAAGAGCCTTCTCCACTGCACAGCTCCTGCTGCGCTGCTTTCATTACACACCAGTGTCTTCTGAATGGATGGCGGCCCTTCAGCCTTCTCATATAAAGTCAACACATTGTGTAGAGCAGTGTGTACAACTTGCAAAGGAGCCGCTGGCTGCCTGATAAATGCTGCGATCCTGTCCAGTCTCCCTCCATGCTTTTTTTTTCCAATGAGGCTGAGGATCTGGTCTGTTTTCCTTGTCTGACTATCGGGTTTCTCTGCAATCATTTGGAACACTCTCTGGCCCCCTTACATCCGTATGGCCATGTTCTCCCCAAGATCTGTACCACAACTGAGGCCTTTCTTTGCCCACCTACCATGTAAGTCCTCTTCTACTCTTTCACACCCTCTGCCCATAATTTCTTTAAAGGTATTTTAATCAAAACTTTCTGAGTTACATGAAAAGGAGCCAGCTTTTAAAGAGAAGGAATGTCTGGAGATAATCTAAGTGTGTTAGTTGACAAAAATGAACAGTAAGGACAAATCCAAGCAGGGCCCAAATCTTAAATAATGTTGGAGGTGACAGAAAAGTCTTTTTCATTTCACACACAAAGCAAGGTAAGGAAATGAATATTTATTAAGAATAAGAAGGAAAATAATACCAAACTGCAAAAAATTTACTGTTAGTAAATGACACAAACATCACAAAATCCAGAAAAAAAGTTCTCATAATGTTGTTAATTAACTACCCCATAAATGGTTGAGAATACTTCTGAAATAACTTCTCTTATTCCTTTTATCTGTTTGCTCTTTAATCATCTCTTCTTATGACAGTAATTTTGTAATGTAATTTTCCATAAGAGGATGAATAGTTCAGTCTTTCCTCTAGCTGAATGTATCAAAATGTATTACTGAAGTCAGGGTCCATAGTAAAATGCACAGTATATCATACAGGCTCACCTACTTGCTCATAGTACTGAGCCCTCTCAGTGGAACTATCAAGATTGGAACTCTAACAAATTATTATTTACATGGCTCAAAATAAAGGCAGAAATATATATATTTATACTTCCTACACTGCCTAATAAAGTATAATCATAGACAACCCCATTTTGACTAGACATCAGTAAGAACCAAATGCTTGCCTTATAATTTTATATTTTTGAGGCTTTAAATATGTACAAAATTTTTCCAATTTTTCCTCTTCCTCTACTCTTCACATACACTGATACAAGAGCCAAAGCACACATTCCTGTGTTGACCACATCACATTCCCTTACTATTTTCCCTGTAGGAAGTGATTATGGACTTGATCAATTAGTAGGAAAAGGAGGGAGTCACAGGTAGAAGCAGACAGATCGGTACTGGACACTCATCTAAGCGTTCCTGCGAATGATGACTCTGACGTAGGCTAAGGTACCATAGGTAGAGATTGGAAGTGATCAGACTAAGACATATTTCAAAAGTAGAGACAGCATGATCTGCCAAGAGGATGTGATAGACAAGAAAATGAAGTTCAGAAGGATGGTAAGTAAAGAGTACTACCATCTTCACACAGGATTATTCTGAGAGGAGATGGAACCCATGAAATGTAATGGGCGGATGACAGTCTCACCAAGACTGAATTCCATAAAATGGAATTGGCTACATCTGCTCAACTCACTGAGTTAATGCTTTGACATGTCCCTAGGACAATGCCTAAAATGTTAACTGGAGCTCAACAAGCATGAGCTAAATCTGAACATTTTTCATATTACCCCAAAAATCTGAAAGCACAAATTATATGGAAGACTCTAAATTGTTATTCAGCAAACTATTGTCATGGCAGCAAACATTTCTGGAAATTTCTGTCACTATCTCCTATAAATCTGCTGAGAGTTGAGAGGACAACATAGCAGTGTGTATAAAATCTTTTTCTCTAATTCTTTCCTTCTGTTTCTTTCTCTCAAGAATATAGCATCAAAGCTAGGGATATAGCTCAGCAGCACAGTGCCTGCTTGGCAAGCGTGAGGTCCTGAGTTCAATTCTCAATACCAAAAAAAAAGGAATATGGCACAGTTTATAAAGTACTTCTAGTATCCATATGCAAGGCTTTGTAATTTGAATTTAAAACACTGAGCCTAAAGAAACCTTAAAGAGTTTATCCTCTGTAAAAGAGACTTAAGTCAAAAATTGTTATAAAATGAGAATGTTTCCTTCAAGAACATGGCAAGTTGTGTAAATTGGTTCACTCAACAGTTATTTCATTCCCCCTCCTTTGCCTTCCTTCCCTATAGAATTAAAAATTACTTTGCAGAGTCCCTTGCAACTAGGGCTAGCCATGTGGTGAACTTCTGATCAAGAAAAAGAAGACATCTTCTGGCACTTTCTGGGGGAAAAATCTAGCCTCTCTGCTATATTTCTCCTGGAACGCAAACACAATGGTTAGAGAGCCATCTTGGGACATAAGGAAAGAATTGAAAAGAATCACAGAGATTTCCCCTTTGGCATTTTTACACCACTGGCCATGCACTACCCTCTACCAACATTCTTGTATGAGGAAAAAAATATATCTTTGTAATATTTACACCCACTACCAGCCAGGCTTTCTCCTGTAGACACAGGCAAGTCGTCATAGACCCACAGGGCCACTTTCTAAAATGGTTTGTTTCCTTTAACTAAAGCTCCACTACATTATGTTTGTAAATTAGCCATTTTCCCCTGATTCCACAATTTAGGAAAATATTAATTAACTAAGTAGTGGTCCTGGACAGTTGAACTTGTTTACCAAAAAAAAACTTATAATGAATTTCTTAAACCCACTGTAATTAATGTACTATATAGTTTTAGGATATTGAAATCTAGAAGGGGAAAGTAAATAAAATCCCAAACTTAAAAATTTTTATAAACAACAGTTTGATAGGACAGACACTTAGAGTCAACAGTCTGCATGTTGTAGAAGCCCCATACATTTTGCAAATCTTTATCAACCAACCAGCTCTTCCATATTAGAAGTGACTGAGTGTTCAGAACTTGATGAGGCTATAAGCCCCTCCTTAGAAGTTTCTTTTCATCTAGACCATGGCCAGAGGGGATCTGCACCCCCCAAAATGAGAGGCGTGCAGGAGAGATAGAAGCCATGAAAAGGTAATGGGCAGAAGACAATCTCCCCAAGATTGCGTTCCATAAAACGGAATTGGCAACATCTGCTCAACCTACTGTAGATAAACAGTGAACTATTTTCCATCTCATTAACTGAGAGGATGAGATATTAAATAAACCCCAGGGGCCTCATGCTTTGTTATCACATTTAAGGCCGAGTCCAGACTTGCTGCATTAGCTAATCTGTGTAATGGTTTATAGTCTAAACTCCTGCATGATTCTCTCTCTCTCTCTCTCTCTCTCTCTCTCTCACACACACACACACACACACTCTGTGTCTCTCTGTCTGTCTGTCTGTCTGTCTGTCTCTCTATCTCTATCATACACACACACACTCCCAAGTAGCTTAAAACCCAAAGTTCCTGCTTAATCTGTCTTTCTAATTACTAGTCATTTAGTTTAAATTACTAACCATGTCTTCCACTGTGATATATGATACCTGTAGGTCTCCAAACAGGATTCTAATAGAATTATCTAATTCTATTAAACTGCAAACAACTGTCCATTAAATACTTATTAGCCAGCTTGCCTTCATTGAAGATAGATTTGAGTGTCACCAAACCTCTGTCTCCCTCTTCTCTGAGCCCTGTTGCAGGGAAGTTTCAGCCACAGCAGCTCATCAGGATTGTGCCTATTGATCAACTGCCAATTACCTATTTAATCAAAATCAATGGAAATAAAAGGAATTTAGAAGAACTTACAAGCTACAATATGGATTTTTTAAATACTTGCTTAAATAAGTAAATTGGTTAAAATCTAGCTAACTTGATTGTAAACACATAAGGTTTATTTTACCATGGGGGAAAACCGCTGGCAGTTAAATAATTAGATTTTCTTTTTCAGATTGGTGAATTGTATTTTTAATAAAGGAGTTGAAAAACTGTCAGCTTTTAGTCACCCAAGAGAGGAGCTTTTTGATGTGAAGCTTTCAGGCTGAAATGTCTACTTTCTTAAAGCCATATGAAAGATAACCTGACACCTTTGGCAGCACTGCTTCAGATGGTAAGCATGTGGGCAGTTTCAGACAATCATATTATGCAAGATGGCAAGTGTTCTTTCACTAAAAATGCAAGAACCATCTGGATTCTCCCAGAGGATCTGGAAAGAATGAACAAGGAAAGTCACTGCTCTAGACAAACCACTTTAACATGAGTCATTCCAAATCGGAGCTGCAAATAAATTCTTTATAACAAAAAGCCACAGTGAAGAATAAAAAGGAGGTGAAAATGGCACCTTACTCTTGTTTAACTAGTTTTTAAATGTTTAGAGAAAGCTGGGCCCAAGAAGAAAGGCACTGCTGCAGGAAATAACCAGAAGTGGTATATTCTCTTGATTCCTTCTTGCTGTCTTACAGCACTCAAATTCAGCCAATGACCTTGCAGTTTTATTGTCATGAAATACTTTTGTCCAAAAGCAAAATAATTAGGAAAGGCAGCACTAGCAATCTCCAGTCATGAAAAGGAAACCACCAAGAAAGTAATAATGCTGTATTATATTTGTACCTAGAATAAGGTATCACAATGCAAATACACTGACTATGCCAACAAGATAAATGGATTGATTTCATAAACCTCACATTAAGGGAAAGACACTAAACCAAAATAAATAACAGATTAGTACAGCGTAATACATAATCAGGCAAAACTAAGTTCTTTAAGCAGAACTGTGGTTGTCTTGGGAGTGGAGAGATGAGTAATGATGTGGTAAAAGGCATAGGGGAGAGTCTTGAAATGGCCAGTAATGACCTCATGCTGATCAAAAACCAAGTTACAAAGGTCTAATCCCTTTCGGAAGTTTTTTGCACTTTCTGAGTATATGTGATTTTCCAATAAAAACTTTACTTTCTAGAAAGCAGAACAACAGAGCAATTTATTTGTACAGCCTTAGGCAAGCCACTTATCTCTGGGCCTCAACAGTTTCATCGTGTGTAAAATAAAGCAGTTGAACAAGATTATTTCAGATTTCTATTTCAAAAATGCTCTGATTCTACAAAAGATCACTAGTCTCACAGAGCAAAAGGGATCAATAAATCTGCACAGACATCAACCCCATTTTGGCAATCAAATCTCCCCGACCACCTCCTCATCCTTTTCTTCACTTAAATAATGAAAAATATTCGAGTATTTTAGCGGCATCTGTTATGGCTTGTATCTAGGTGTTCCCCCAAAGCCTTATATACTCAATAGGTAGGATTTTATAGAGGTGGTTGGATCTAAGTGAATATGGATTAAGGGTATATGGTAACTAAATTAGTCCACTGACTGGTTTAACATAGTTCTGGGTGTGGATATTGGGAAGACCCTACCAACCAATAGTATTGTAGGCTGTAGGAAATAAGAGTGAAGGGAGATTTGCTGCTTGCTGCTGCTACCTTCTACCTGCCATACCATGGACTATTTCACCTCTGCCATAGCCCTCTACCATGCTGCTCTGCCTAGTAGCCAGGCAACTACGCATTAAAACATCCACAAATTGTGAGCTAATATGAACTTTTCCTCCTTTAACTTTGGGTATCAAATATATTGTGTCTACAATGAGAAAAGTAAGACAATATCCATACTGGAAATCCTCCTTCCAGATGACAGATAGATGATAGATAGATAGATAGATAGATAGATAGATAGATAGATGAAGTACATGGCTAAATAGATAATAGATGTATAAAGCCCAAAAATATGGAAGGAAAATGAGGCATAGATAATACCAACCCACTTAATTCTGTACCTTCTTTTTCTTTTTTAATTTTCTTTCTCATTCTAAAGAACTTACCCCTGAAGTTTCTTTTAATTGCTCATTCACATGGAAATATTTAATCTTTTAGGTTTTTTTTTAATCCTAAGAGAGTTCATGGTTCTGAAGTCAGGCAGGAGTGAGCTTCTAAAAATATCTGAAACAAAAGCAAACCTGCCCTAAAATATCTCCCTTGCTCCCTACCCACTTGCTGAAATTTATTTCCTTAAAGCATCTTCCAGTAGTGAGGGAATGAGATGAATTCACCTTTTGTCTAGAAGAGAACTGGCTTCTGAAGATGTGTGCCATAGGACACAAGCTTTATCCACATGGAGGAAAATGGCAGAAATCAGAAAAGTGATGTATCTCTGAATAGGAAAAACAACACCAAAAACAAATTTCCTGGCCATCCCAGGACTCAAACAAGAGAATGCAGTAACACAATGATATCCAAGTGATCTTCAGTGATCATTTCATACCGACTCCTACTTGTTCCTGATTCTCACATGTTTCACAAGAAAATACTTGGTGAATTGTACCATGCAACAAGAAAATAAAATTTCACTAATGGCCTCTTTTCTCTGATAACCAGAAGCACTGCATAAATGATTCAGTTTGAAAACTGTTAGTTACATGTGGAATAGGATAAGACTGCTAAAATTTTCCTTTACTAGAGAAACCACAGCATAGAGCTGTATAAGGGCATGTTGGAGATTCGTTGAGGAATGAGCAAACGTCACCAGTTCACAGCCAAAACAACAGACTGATAGAACTTAAATCCCTCAAGTATGAAATATTACAACTATTAAAATCCTTAGTAGTATATCTCTTAAAAGGACAAAATAAAGTACAGATCAAAACTTGTTCTTTGGAGGAATATTCCTAGGTTATACTGTCAGGAAACAGATTACATGTCATTTCTCCTTAGCTCTCAGGGAGAGTGAAAGTGTCAGGAGAATATGCAATGAGCAAGTTACCTGCTGCTGCCTCCTACAAATGTTAAACATAAACCAAAGCACGAGGACTGGTTTTCCTTAACGAGGCACAGGCCTCTCTAGAGAACATATCCTCACCAGGCAACAAACTGCCTTCCTAAATGTCTTTGTTTGATGCATTCCCCCCTGAAACTAGGGCTATGCTGTCCCCTTTAGAGGCAAAGGGCTCTGCTACCACATCTGGAGAAAGCTTTTCTCCTTTTTTTCAATGCTAGAGATTAAAACTAAGGGCTCATGCACGCTGGGCAAGTGCCGTATCATTGAGCTACCTTCCCCAGCCCTTTTTATTTATTTATTTTGAGACCGGATCTTGCTAAGTGATCTTGGTTGAGCCTCAAACTCACAGTCCTCCTCCTTTTGCCTCCCCAGCAGCTGAAATTACAGGCAGGTGTCACCACACTGGCCAGAACTATACTTTGAATTACGGCCAGTCCTCCTTAGCCAGAATGGCCACACCCTCAGATGCATCAAGCTGCAGATGAAAATATTCAGAAAAAATATCATCCATGATTACGTACAGGGTTTTTTCTTGTCATTATTTCCTACACAATACAGTGTGACAACTATTTGTATAGCATTTACATTGTATTAGGTATTTTAAGTAATCTAGAGATGATTTAAAGTATAGAGGATTGTACAGGTTTTCTGGAACCACTACACAATATTATATAAGGTAGTTGAGAATCCAAGCATTTTGATATCCTCCAAGTCCTGGCACCAATTCCCGGAAAATATTGAGAGACAACTGAATATGTTTAGGTGTTAATCTGCCTCTCCATCTACAAGAACAAAAGCAACTCTGTAAATATGACTTAACATGTGGTATTGACGTAAACCCAATTGAAAAAATATCTACGGCAGGACCTGTGTTCACTCCCAGAAAATAAAAAGTTGAGAGAAGAGACAAGAACATAAATAAGAGCATCTAAGAGGGAAACTCTGAGGGGTGTCACAGCTAGACTTACTCCAGGAAGAATTCAGAGCTTCACAGATGCTGAGACCCACTAAGATGCTACCTCTCTAGGCAACCTTGAGGAATAGAAGGTCTAAGATTTCTGGTCTCTCTCTTCAAATCCATTTAAAAGCATAAGCATACCAGCCTTCCTCAAAGGTAGGTATGGCCGTGTGACCAGGCAACTGTCGTGGGAGGACATAACCAGAAGTGATTTGTGTAACTTCCTGATTGCAACCGAAAAATAAGGTGCACACGATCGTATCACTGATTTCTCTCTTCACTTCCTAGAGTTCAGCTATAGTAATGGAAGCTAAAATATTCACATAGACCAGGAGGAAGAAGTCACATACTAAGTCAAGCCCAAAGAAGGGAGGAGATTATGAAGCTCAGGGCAGAAATTAAAGCAATCGAGATGAAGAAAACACTACAAAAAATAAATAAATGAAAGAGTTGGTTCTTTGAAAGCATAAATAAAATTGATAAACCCTAGACAACCTTATCAAAAAAAGAAAGGACAAAACTCAGATTCATGCGATAAGGAATGAAAAGGATGAAATCACTACAGATCCCACAGAAATCCAAAAGATCATTAATACCTACTTTGAAAATCTTTACTCCCGTAAGATAGAAAACTCAGAAGAAATGGACAGATTCCTAGATATGTATGAATTAATAAATTTGAATCAGGAAGATATAAAAACAATGAACAACCCAATATCAATTAATGAGATTGAAAATGTAAGTAAAATCTTACCAATGAAGAAAAGCCCAGGCTATGATGGACTCACAGTAGAATTTTACAAGAAATTCAGAGACGATCTAATGCAAAACTCCTCAAACACTTCAAGGAAATTGAAATAGAAACAACTCTCCCTAACTCATTTCTAGAGGCAGGTATTATAGATACCAAAACCTGAGAAAGACCCAAAAACGAAAGAGAACTATAGACCAATCTCCCTAATGAACATAGATGCAAAGATACACTATAAAATACTAGCAAATAATATGCAGCAAATCATAAAGAAAATTATACACCATGACCAAGTTGGACTCATTCCAGGAATGCAGAAATGTTTCAATATATGCAAATCAATTAATATAAAACACCATATCAATAAAGCCAAAGACAGCCAGGCGTGGTGGTGCATGCCTGTAACCCCAGCACTTGGGAGGCTGAGGCAGGAGGATCTTTGTGAGTTCGAGACCAACCTGGACTACAAAGTGAGCTCAAGGCCAGCCTGAACTGAATAGTGAGACCTTGTTTCAAAAAGACCAAAAAAAAAAAAAAAAAATAGAGCCAAAGACAAAAACCACACGATCATCTCAATAGATGTAGAAAAAGCTTTTGACGAAGTCCAACATGCATTCACGATAAAAACCATAGAGAAAATGGAATGGAATAGATGGCCTTTACCAATTGGATCAAAGCTATCTATGACAAACCAACAGCCAACATCATACTAAATGGACAAAAACTGAAAGCTTTTACTTTAAACTCAGGAACAAGACAAGGATGTCCACTGTCACCACTACTATTCAACATAATTCCGGAAGCATTAGCCAGAGCAATCAGACAGAAGAGAGAAATAAAAGGAATAAGGATAGGAAAGGAAGAAGTTAAACTATCACTATTTGCAGATGACATGATACTTTACATGGAAGACCCCAAAAACTCCACCAGAAGACTCCTTGAATTAATCAACAAATTTAGCAGTGTAGCTGGATACAAAGACAACACTCAAAAATCTACAGTATTCCTGTACATAAATAACAAACAGACTGAGAGAGAAATTAAGGAAACCATATCTTTCACAATAGCATCCAAGAAACTGAAATATTTATGAATCAATCTAACAAAAGAAGTAAAAGATCTATTCAATGAAAACTACAGTACTCTGAAGAAAGAGATTGAAGAGGATTTCAATAAATGGAAAAATATCCTTTGCTCATGGATAGGAAGAACCAACATTGTGAAAATAGCCATACTACCAAAATTGTTGTACAGATTCAAAGCAATTCCCATTAAACTACCATAAGCATACCTCACAGATCTAGAGAAAACATTCCTTAAATTCGTCTGGAACTAGAAGAAACTCACGATAGCAAAAGCAATCCTGGGCAACAAGCACAAGTTGGGTAGAATCACAATCCCTGACCTGAAATTATACTACAAAGCTACTGTAATAAAATCAACCTGGTATTGGCTAAAAGACAGACCTGAGGATCAATGGAACAGACTGGAAGATGAAGCCACAACCACAAACACACTCAGCCACCTAATCTTCGACAAAGGGGCCAAACAAGCTCACTGGAAGAAAGATAGCCTCTTTAATAAATACTACTGGAAAAACTGAGTTGCCACTTGCTGAAGACTTAACATAGACCCAAGTCTATCACTATGCACCAAACTCAAGTTGAAATGGATCACAGATCTCAATATTAAAACAGAAACACTAAATCTATTAGAAGGTAAAGTAGCTAAAAATCTTGAAGGCATAGGAGTAGGCAGAGAGTTCATGAACAAAAACTAAGCCACAAGAGAAATGCTTCAAAGAATCAACAACCGGGACCTCATCTTACTGAAAAGTTTTTGCACATCTAATGAAATCACCAGCGAAGTAAAAAGAAAACACAGAAATTGGGGAAAAATTCCTAGCTGGCTGTCCCTCAGACAAAGGTCTTCTATCTAGAACATGTAAAGAATTTAGAAACATCAACATTCTCAAATTCAAAGACCCAGTCCTAAAATGGGCATCTGAGATGAATATACACTTCTCAGTTAAAGAAATACAAATGGCAAATAAATACATGAAAAAAATGTTCAACATCATTAGTCATTTGAAAAAGGCAAATTAAAACAACAATGAGATTTCATCTCACCCCAGTAAGGATGGCTATTATTAAGAAATCAACCAGTATCAAATGCTGGAGAGGCTGAGGAGAAATAGGAACTCTTCACTGCTGGTAGGAATGTAGACTGGTGAAACCACTGTGGAAATCAGTTTGGAGATTCCTCAGCAAACTAGATCTAGAGATCCCATTCAACTCAGCCATTCTCCTTCTGGGTATTTTCCTAGAAGATCTGAAAACATCATATCACAGCGATATATATGCACCCATGTTTATAGCAGTGCAATTTGTAATAGCTAAATCGTGGAAGCAACCCAAATGCCCATCCACCGAGGATTGGATTAAAAAATTGTGGCATTTTTATATAATGGCATATTACTCAGCTATAAACACAACTTGAGGCTTTCATAGCTAAATGGTCACAACTAGAGACCATACTCATAAGTAAAACAAATTAGATGTGTATGTGTAAGCAACATCTTGTATCACTAGGGTAAGAACCTGAAAGTGTGAATATAAGTTAGGAAGTATGATAAACATTGTGAAATGAAAGGAAAATGCTCAAAAGTAAAGAGCAGCTAGGATGAGGGGAAACAAAAAAGAAAGAAAGGGATAATTACGTGTGTATGTATATGCAGGATGACTATCATAGTTGTACTACTGGCTTCTGTCACATTATTGTAAGGAACAGTTAATGATTAGTTGTTTGATCAGTCTTGCATGTCTTTATCTGTTTTTCTGAGTATATACTTTGAAGTTGTTTATATGTAATACAACTACCATTGTTAATTCCCTATCACCTTGTCTGTAATTCAGTTTTGCTTGTACTATTCTTGTGCTGCTTTATAAATAGCTGCCTGTTTGTTAATATGTTTTCATTGTTTTACTTTTAAAATTAAAAAGTCACATACTAAGAAAGGAAGAGCAACAACACAAAAGGTGTCAAATCTACGTACTGTGAGCCCATTCTATAAGCCCTGGACTGCTCACACTCACCAATCAAATTTACATCCTCAAAGCAACCACCAGTCTCTATCACCCAGCTCTTTGCCATCCTTTATCCCACTTGAAGGGATGATTTTTCAATGCTCCCATCAAGCTTGGGTGATTTTCTCAGATCCTCTATTGAGCCTGAGGCAACCTTCAACCACCCCTACCAAGGACAGGATTTACTGCATATAAAGAACTTGTAAAACTGTGGTTGCCTGAATCACGAGTGCTGTCCCAATCAAAGTAGGACCATGATGACCCATCTTAAAATCATGCCCTTATGCTGCTGATGACAGTTCAATAGCCTTTATCTCCAGCAAGGACACTCAAGCGTCAACCCTGAATAGGATCACCCTAATATACTGCAAATGACAAGGCTTGGCGAGTGAATAAATAAGTGCATGTGGGATGGAAATTAGGGGTCTGGACCTAAAAATAAATTTAACAGACTGCCTCATTCTTTATGTTATTCTTTTAATCAGTTGGTTTCAAGAGACTTTGCTTTGCAGAGAAGGAGGTATGACTCATGTGCACACTAGCCAGAGACAGATGCTTGTGGGGGTTTTTTTTCCCTGTAATTCTATCAGACAGGGATCTGCAAGAAATTTGGATGAGAAGAAAGGCCAATGGTAAACATGCTTGCAACCGAGGCAGATTTTCTGGGGAAGCTGTGTAGGATTTTTACAGACTCACAGTTCCTAAAGCCACTTTCAAAGACATAGAAATGAGGCATGAATCAGACTTTTACACATAAAGGTACTTAGAGATCATCATGTACTTTTCCTAAATAAACATAGAATGGAGTACATGGCATGCAGTTGATCATCAAATATATTTTTGCTATTAAATAAATGATTGCCTGACTAGAAACCAAGAAAGATGAGGACCTTGTCCATGATTGCATAAGAAAGAGGAAAGTTGTACATAAAATTAAGGCACCTCAATCCCAAGCCCTAAAGGTTTTCTATGTTTTCTCATTTTATAGTAACCTCTTTGGAGTTTTAAGTGATTTTTAAAGCCATGCACACATTTTACTTTTCAAAGTGTTTCCATCAGTTATGATAGGTCTAGCTGTACATAACAAAAAACTAAATAAAATCAGAAGTCAGTTTTATTGTTTACTTTGCAAAAATCCAGAGGTATATTGTACCAGGGCTGAATTTAGTGATTTGATAAAGTCATCATGGACCTGAAAACTTTCCCTCCTTTCATTTTCCCAGGCTTGTGTGGTGCTTTCATCACTGGGACTACTTTCTCACGGCTCCCAAATGGTTGAAGAGTGTTCTGTTTTATAAAATCACACAGATAGAAAATAAGTAATAAATATATAAATGGCTTCTTCCTCACACCATTGTCTCTGTTTATAAAAAAAAAAAGTGTCTTTCCCAGAGCCTTCAACATACCTCCCCTAATGTTTCATGACATAGGTCACATGTCTACCCATGAACCAATCACAGATAGATATGAGATTAAAAGAACTGTCTTAGGCCATTCATGACTCATGTATGGAATTTGAGCATATTCTATCCCAAACGTACTAATAAAGATGAAGGATAAAGGTCTGTTTGACATTTATAGGGCTCTCTATTTCTTCTCCTCAAGACTGAGACTGCCATTATGCCCCAGCAATGCTAGACACATGCACATGAATTAAATTCAACGAATATTTTTAAAGTGCTTTCTATGTGCCACTCTCCACATGGAACCTGCACCTAAGATGAAGCAGTGAGGACTGACACTCTATTCTGTGGAGCTCTCTATACTTTGAAAAATAAAAACCACAAAACAGGTTATTACAATGCAATGCAATGTGTATTCTTATGGAGAAATTGTCCAAAAGTATGAGAAAATAAAGGCATTACCAGCTCAGATGTGGACAGTCAATCAAGGCTTCTAAAAGATTATTCCAAGAATGAGTAGGTGCTGTGCATTAGCCACTTTCTTGTCACTGGGGACAAAATATGCAAGACCCCAAATTTAAATCAGAAAAGCCTGATTTGGGTTCACAGCTTCAGTGGTGTTAGTCTGTGGTCAGCTCTAAAGCAGAAACGGCATGGAAGAGTGACATGGTAGAGGAAAGCTGTTCAGCACATGGCAGTCAGGAAGCAGTGGAGAAAAGGAGAAATGGACAGGAACACATCCTTGCAGCTTGCACCAGCCGTGCCCCATCTCTTCTGACCATGACCCACGTTATGGTTTGTGTCTGCATGTCCTCCCAAATCCTCATGAAATCATGGGCCAGGCTTCTAGATTTCTGATTGATCCATAGTCCAGTGCTGGGATTATGGGTGTGAGGGCTGCACCTGCCCCTGGAGCAGGTAGTTTGCATATGTAAAGGAGAGAAAGAGGCTGCTTGCTGCTCCTCCCCTTTGGTCCTGTTGCTTTTTGCTATCTTCAGCCACCATGAACTGTTGCCCTCTGTGCCACTCTACCTTGGAGCCAGCCGAATATGGACTGAAACCTCCACAAACTGTGAGCTAAATAAACATTCCTTCCTTAGTTTTGGGCTCCAGGTATTTTGTTTCAGCAATGAGAGAAAAGTAACTAAATCACCCGTCACCTAACAGCATTGATCAGTCAGCTAGGAACTCTGGATTAATCCATCAATGAATACAGAATCCCCAGGGCCTGGTCACTTGCCAAACCCTCACCACCTCTGAACATGTGAGACTTTGGGGGACATTTTACACCTAAACCATAAAAAGTTGGCATGAAGATGCAAAGGAACAGCAGACTGTATTCCAGAAAGAAGCCCCAGCATGGACCAAGTGCAAGAGATAAGTGCAAGAACAATAGGTGAAAGCTGAAAGGAAAACATCAGCATGGGTACAGCATTAAGGCAGAGAAATCAAGAGCCTGAGGAGGAGAAACCTGCTGGATGAAGTCGTCTGAGGAGAGTGGTAGCTGATTGCAAGTTTGCCACTTTAATAGAGGGTCCACCCTGAAAGCTATAGGAGTCACGAGTGTGAAAACAACTGCAAGCCAGCGGGCAGGTACACAGGCAACCTCCTCAGAGGAAATGGATCATGACATTGGTACTTGGTGGCTTGCAATTCCCTTTGCTGATTCTCTGTCTATTGAGGCTATTAGAGACCAGGCTGAAAATAATGTACCAGTTCAGAGTGTCAACAGCTCCCCAGCAGAAGGGCTGGTGTGGGTAATGAGTGTGCTTTGACAGCCCAAGGTCAGATATTCAGCAATATTCCAGAGTTTAAGTATGATATGCTGAGTGCTGTTTTAGCTCCTTACTTGAAAGGCTCACAGCTGCTAATATTTACAGAAATAGGAGGCAATTACAGTTCGCTGCCACAGGAGGAACTTAAATAATTTAAGACTCATAATGCCCCTGATTCGTTTCAAGCCATCTTTTCTCCAGAACCAGCTGCTTCTAGCTCGCAGAGAGCCCTCTCTTCAGAAGGCAGAGTCAACCTGATGTGAAGTTCTGCTTTTGCTCGCCCAAAAGCTCAAGCACACAGCTTTTTGGCAGGGACAACACTTCTCCCACACTTGTACTTCATCTCTGGAAAGGGCCCCTTTTCTCACCAGTGCTGAAACTCCACAGCCATCTGCCTGGGCTAATCTGGGCAAACTGGCACGAGCAGAGAGAACCAGAATGTGATTTCACAAATTAAACTAATTTATTTCAGTAGCCATTTTCATGACATGGATGTGGTAGGACAAGAATAGAGAAGAGGAAAGGGAAACGGAGGGGTGAGGGAGGAATTGAATGTGTTCAGTGCTAAGCAGAAAAGAAGAAAGTCAAATTGTAAGTGCCCAATTAAACTTTTCTTGTGAACCACCACAAAAGCCTCTTCTGAGCCAACTGTGGGTTCTTTTTCCCTGTGGTAGGGAACAAGTTGATAAGAGGGGTAGGAAAATGACAGTTGTGAATTTTCCAAACTGAGTTTAAATTGATGAGTTTGTTGCATCACCCTGTAATAGGATTTTTACTAGAATGAGAGGAAATTAGGTTGTCTGTGTCCGGTACAGAGTTATAACATTTCCTAAGATCATGAGTTAGGTTACTTGAGTTGACAGGAGTCACTCTTTATAGCACAAATACTGTAGGGTCTTTGGCTTTCACAGTCTTTATTTATCTTCACTTCTTTTCTTGGGATGAAGTCCCCTAGCAGGGAATAAGTACTTCTCTGGCACTCATCAAGTTACTTTGTAAATCTCTGCTGTGCTCCCCTGTGGCTTCAGACTCTCAGTAGTTATTCGAGCTCTGAGAGCCTCAGTTTCTACGTCTACAAATGGAAATGGCCGCATAAATATGGTTTGAATGAATTGAGTGGCTTTACGAGAAATAACTTGGACAAAGACTGTAATGCTTTCTAGTCTACAGAAAGCATCCAAGGAACACCAGCTCTTGCCTTTCTCTCCCCATACCTGCTCTGCTATTTTCCTCTGGATAACATGTATCTATTTCCAGTGCCTATTGCATTTGGAGAAATACTAATCAGTTGCTCCACTTCACAACCTGAAAATGTACAGAAATACTTCTTTCTGATACTGGGGAGTGACCCCAGCAAGTGCTGAGCTACACCTTCAACCCTTCTTGATTTTTTTTTTAATTTTGAGACAGGGTTTCCCTAAGTGCTAAGTTGCCCATGCTGTGCTCAAATTTGGATCCTTTCTCAGGCTCTCACTGTGCTGGGACTACAGGCATGCACCCCCTATTCCCAGCCAGAAATACATTTTTATATCAGAAAAGGCCTTGTTATGCATTGAACCGTATTGCCCAAAATCCACGTGCTTACGTCCTAACCCCCAATACCTTAGAATATGACCTCATTTGAAATAATCATTGCAGATGTGACCAATAAGGTGAGGTCTTGTAGAGTAAGGTTGGTTTCTAATGCAACATGACCAGAGTGTTGTTGGAGGAGACATTTGCACATAAACACGCATGCAGGACAGTGCCATAGGACAATGAAGGCAGAGATCAGAAGGAGGTAGCAGAAGCTCAGCAACACAAAATACTGTAGCTAATCACCAGAGTCTTAAAGAAAGGCAGGAAACAGTTTCTCCCTCATAGGCCTCAAAGAAAACTAACCTTGATAACACTTGGGTATCAGACTTCTGGCACCCAGAACTGAGAAAGTACACATTTCTGCCGCTTAAGCCACCCAGCTTTCAGCAACTGTCACAGCGGCCTAGCAAACTAATCCTGGCCATCTTCTATTTTCTCATTAGTGTGCACCCTAATTGCTTTCACCATTGCAACTTTTTTTTGCAAATTTCAATGATTTTGAGGCTTTGGGGCACACATTTAATTACACCCTGTGCGAATAACTGGACTCAGTTGGACAGTTCACAGTGGCTGGATGAAAACGTATAGGTCCTTCGTGCTTGATCTCCTTGGTGCCAAAGGACCTTAAACCAGAATTACCACTGGCTTTGGTTTCTATTTGGTTTTCTTCTACACGAGACTGCCAGCTCCCTGAGAACAAACACTATGTCTTACTTATCTTCATATTCCCACCATAAAGATTGGAGAAGGGTATAATACTTGCTGAATGTCTTACTTTTGCCAAGCATTGTGTTAAGCACATTGAATTTAGTTCTACAAACTAATCCTGGTGCCTGACATATGCCAGACAAGTTTCTCTTAGGGTATCTAAGAGGAAGACATCAATATACCTACTTTATAAAATAGGAAGTTAGACTCAGGAAATTAAGGTGGAAAGTAGGGAAACCTTTTTCAGTTATATTCTGCGCTGTGATTTCAAGAAATATAAAAAACAGAAGCTCTCCTGGCTCTAGGATTTGGGACAAGAAAGAACAAACAGCAGGTGAATATGTCCTCTCCCCAAAAACCTCTCATAAATAAGCCATAACCTGTAAATCAGCCACAATGAGGGATCATGTGGTCCTGACCCCAAGCAAATGTATGTAAAACCTAGAAAACGGTCATTTCTCAAAGGGAAAAGTCTGACCCGGAATGACTCATTTCCATACTAAAGCATCCAGTATGTATTAATTGTATTCTGTAAAGCAAAGTGCTAAGTTAAGAAGCATGTTTCAACATTTTACACTTCAACACAGGAGAATGTAGCAGATAAATATTTCACGGCCAAAACTGGATGAAATTTGTGTGTGTGTGCATGAGTGTGTGTGTGTGTTTATCAAATCCAAACAGCTAGATACATTAGATAGCTAGATGTCTAGCAGATTAGATAGAATCCATGCATAAAAATATTATGGAAAATATTTTTCTTCAAAAATCTGAATTCTAGGATGTAAACACTTTGTATTGCAAACGTGTACTAATAAAAAAATACAGGAATTCTTTCTCCCAAAGTAATAGTATTAAAGGGACAGTATTTGCCTCTGCTTTTGAAAGGTTTCTGGCATAGACTTCTCTCACAGCATTTGTTTTCTTCTTGTTGTTGGTGGTGGTGGTGTTTGTTTTGTTTGCTTTGGTTTAGATTTAGTATTTTGATATCTTGCTTATCAAGACGTACCCCTAACAGACATATTTGCCAACAGAAATGAAGGGCAGCACTGAGCATGGTGCCCTCCTGCATCTGCACCCCCTGCTGGTTGCCCCATCGTAAGGATCCGGCCTTTTAAAATGACTTGGGACCAGCGTGAACAACCTGCGAGGTAGCCAACCTTAAGCACATCCTCTGAGCATGACACATCATTCGCCTGCGTCACCGCTCAATGGCGGCTGTTCCTTCCCTCTAGCTCCCTCTTTTAGGCTTATTCCGTGAAGTGGGAACAAGGTCTCTCTACAGAATGTAGAATTCTCCACAGAATTCTAAGGAGAACTTTTTAAAAGCTTCTCCACATTTTAGGCATTCAAACAAGATGAAACACTTCAGCTCTTACCCTCTGGTTTCCAAATCCATTCAACGTAACTCAAGGAAAATCTCAGCTGTGAATATTCATGGAGAATTATTGCTGAATCAGCACCAAATTAGATTTTTAATGGTTAACTGCCTCCTCTTGATAAAATATTCAAGCACAACATCGTCTGGCAGTTATGCCTTCCTTTAGCACACTTCTCAGGAGGGATGGTAAAACAAGCTGATTTTAGGGGCTATCTTCTTCCATAAATGAAAATACACCTAACCGATGAGATTCAATATTTACTCTACACTGGATTCTTTTTTCTAAAGCAACTGTGAACTCCCTGAGGATAAGCACATATTTTTTCTTGGTCTCCTGCATACCCATCACGATGTTTGACATCACATTTTGCTTCCAATAGATGCTGGACAGAGTGAATGAATTATAGGAAATAGCAAATGCTATCCATAAATTTATCTATTTCCATATTAATCCTCCAAACTAGTGAAAGTGTTTTTAATGATTTCTTTGACCCTAATCTTTAAGAACTGGAAAGGAGTAACTTCTCAACTATGATTCCTCAGTTCCAAAATGTAAAAAATTCAGTCATCCCCATGAAACCCTAGTATAGTTTGATTTAAAATGATAACCAGGAAACAAGGCTTAACCGTGTCAACTGGACAATTAACAACTTTGTTTGAGATATACATATTTAATGTGCTTGCTAATCGTTCCATCCTCTTACACATTAGAGGCTTCTTAGTTTACCAGCAGAATTAACAGTGCTTGTTATTTTACACCTCCCTAACCAAATACCAAAAATTACACACTAAGACCAGGAGAACGACAGAAAGTCCTCATAACCAAAGGGTTACCATTGCTAACTCTGCTCCGTTTTTTCTTCTATATTGTTTTCATCTAAAATCATATATAATTGGGTCCTAAACTGAGGTCCTATGCATGCAAATTGGGTTTTTTTTTATTTCCTGTGTCATGCTCTAACTCATAGTTCTTTAAGTCAGATAAGAATGCTAAGACTAGCTAGTAAAGTCATACAAACAATAATTTACTGGTTACTTTCATAAGTAGTGAAGAATTCCATGGTTTGAATATTTTAAGAGGCTAGTCCAACTGAGATAAGCAGAGGCGCATTTCCATTTAAAAATGTATAAATGCTATCACTTGGGTATTACATTAGAACTCAAGAGATTGTCAACAACAATTGACATTTCTGATGCAAGTTAACTCTGGATGACTTTGACTGACCTAAGTCTTTTATTTACAAAATAAGAAAAAATCTTATCACCGTATCTGCTGTCCAGTGAGAATGTTGATTACATACATTTCACCCATAGATTCTCAGGCATACTGTGGTACATGAGCCCATCAGTCACATGATCTCTCAGAAAGTTCAAATAAAACAATAAACAAAGAAAAGGTCATCATAGAACACCAAAGCAAGTCACCAAAAACAGCTGCCAGTGTCAGGCAATGCCTGAGCCAACCTAAGACAAAAAACAGCAGAAGAGATTTAGATGATTGTTGGCTTTCACTTTCTAAGCGGTGAGTTCTCACAGTGGCTGCATTGTTTGGAAAGACAGCAGTCAGAGTCAGGACTTAGTGGCCCTTCCACCCACTGCGATCTCTCAACAAAACGGTTTTTAATAATGTATTCTGTGTGTTTGGAAGCCCAGGATTTTG
The DNA here is from genome assembly GCA_004027595.1 of Dinomys branickii. Taxonomy (NCBI): domain Eukaryota; kingdom Metazoa; phylum Chordata; class Mammalia; order Rodentia; family Dinomyidae; genus Dinomys; species Dinomys branickii. The sequence continues at coordinate 82,097 of PVLD010004958.1, forward strand.
TCTATGAAATGTGAGTATAATGAACTCCTGGGAACAGAAGACCTAAATCCCTGATTTACTAATCCTCTTGGAGGCCTTCTGTTGGAAGAACGAACTTTGATCTAGACTGAACTCCAGAATTAACTTTTCTCTTGGATGACACCAAGAGTGATCAAGGTTACATAGTTCTCTACACAGGCTGGACAAATGAGCATGACATTTGAAGATTTCAGCTTTAGATACTGACCTGACTTCTTTGTGAGCCCTTTTGCTAGAAAGAAAGCAAGGTGATCAAAAGTTAAGGTAAGCAAATTGCTTCTTATTAATATTTTTGAGGGCCTTAACTCACATCCCCAAAACTTAGACTGTTTCCTAATTACCTCAATATAATTCCCTGATGAAAATTAATGGTTTCAGCATTGTATCACTGGTGTAAGAACCCAAGCATGGGAATATAAACTAAGAGACATGAAGGAAATCTGTTCAAAAACAAAGAACAGATGGGACGAGGGAAAGGAGAAAAGAAAGAGACAGAAATGTATGTATGTATGTATGAATATACATATATGCAGGAGGGCTAACATGGTTCTACTATTGTATTATATCACTTAATGCTAAGGAATAATCGATGACAGGTTATTTGATCAATCTTGTATGTCTGTATGTGTTATCCTGAACACACACTTCGAAGATATCAGTATGCAAAGCAGCAACTATTGGTGGTTTGTTGTTGTTGTTGTTGTTGTTGTTGTTGTTGT
>PVLD010004958.1:82933-118676 GCA_004027595.1 Dinomys branickii
TAATGGTCTGACCAATTTTGCATGTCTGTATATGGGTTCATATATTTACACTTCGAAGATATCAATGGATAAAGCAATAACCACTGTTGAGACCATGTCACCTTGTCTATAGATCAGTTGTGATTGTACTATTTTTTATGCTAATTGGTGTCTGTTTGTTAATATGTTTTTGTACTTTTATTTTTTTTAAATAAAAAAAGAAAAGAAAATTAATGATTTCAGTTCATTCTGCAACTTATAATCTTCCAAGGACACCAAGTTCAAAGTCTTCAACACAAGCAGATAGGCCTTTCCTGAGGTAGACAGCCTCAGACATGGTTCTTCTCCTCAGTCACCCCGACATTTAAGGCATAGGTCAGCCGGGTACTGCTGTTCCCAAGTTCTCCATTTAGGCCGTCATCTCTATGGGCTCATCTTTCTATTTTGCACTTGCTGGTTACTTAGTCAAGAAAACTCCCCCACAGTCCTCACCCCTCCCATCAACCCACCCCACATATTCCAGGCAAACCCTTCCTCACTGCTACTTCACTAAGCCAGAGCCACACAACAGGAGCTGTCTGGAGCCAGCCAGTTCCACCAGCTAGTGGTCCTTTCTCTTCTCAACGCCTCTATTTTCTCACCGCCGAGATGTCAAAAGGAATGACAACCAGAGACGCTGGGAGTTTGGAATGAGATGAAACGTTAGTCCGTTAGTTCTATGGGACACTCTGAAGGTTCAGAAGCTGTTACCTGTTGTCACTGTCCTCACCATCATCACTGTCTCATAAGATCCCAGAAACCACAGCGCACTCACCTCTGTGTTCTCAGCGGCTGTTGGTACCTGACACACGGGGGATACAAAAATAAATATTAGCTGGATTGATCAGTGATTGAACAGGTTCCTCAAAATGTCAAGTGAAAACAAACACTGTTCAGTTATGTCGAAGTGCATTTAAGAAATTTGCTACTCAGAGAAATCATAAGAACAATTCAGCGCAACCCATTCAGGACCCCTCCTGTCTCCCAGGAGATGTTCTTGTTCCCCATTCCCCATTCCTATTCTCCAGTAAATTTTCCTACTCATAACCTCCATTGTAGCCAGGGGGCGTAGTACATTCCTGTAATCACTGCACTCCGGAAGATGAAGCAGGAAGAGCACTGCGAGTTTGAGACCAGCCTGGGCTACAAAGTGAGTTCAAGGCCAGCCTGAACTGCATAACGAAACTCTGTCTCAAAAAAAAGAAAAGAGAAGAAAAATTCGAAGACAGAATAAAATAATGGAAAGCACATAGTAGGCATGCCTACTTCAGTTAGAGCCCCAGCTATTCCTCTATAATAAATCTCCATGACCAGGATAAAGTTATTTAAGTTCCCAAAGCCTCTGCTTTATATCTAGGTATGGGAATGTCTACTTCAAAAAGGAAACAATAAATGAGAGGATACAAGCAAAGTACTCAAATCTACAAGAAAGCGCTCAGCAGTTTGCATCCCTTGGTTTTTATTAGCAATTGCTATTGCAAATTTAATTATTGCCTCATAAATCTTTATGCCAAAGTTGGATCTGCTAAAATAATTCATAGTTTTGTAACACCACAGGGGTCAGATTTTGTTTTCTTGTCCTTTATCTTTCCTCTTGAGGACCTACACATCAAAGCACTGGTCAAAATCTACAGTGTGTGTTAAATTTTTTAAAAAAATGTATTACGCTAAAAGATACATTGCCATTAATCCTTCTCACTATGAACAGACTTGTCGTATCATTTATGACACTTTCTGAGGAACTTCTAGAAGTTGTCTTTTTTGTCTTTATGAGGTATGATCAAAAATACAATGAATGCTGCTCCTGAAGGCCATACAATCAATTGAAAGGCAGGCTCATAAAATATTGATATGTCCTCATCCACTTTATTCACTGGGTCCACACTGTGCAACCTCTAGGTCTTCCCCTAACCCCAAATCACCACCAAAGGTAAATGCTTTGGACTAACTCAAAATATCAAGGCAGCCACAATAGTGCACCTAAAGACACTCATGAAAGAAGACTTCCAGAACTGCTGCCGAAAGTGGCAACAACAGGCTGTAAGAGCTCAAAGGAATGAGAGTATTTTGAGGAGGATTAATGGGGATGCAGCTTTCACTGAAATACATTTTTTAAATTGTCGCCATATTTCTCAGTCATGCCTAATATTCTACTCATGTGCTGCCTAACAAGAGGTTATGTTTGTGGATGTATGTACTATTGACAAGTATTCTTTGCTTTAATTCAACTGTTACATGTTGCTTCTGCTCAAACTACTAATTCCATAGAATTCATGGAGAAAATTAGTTCTTATTATCTGAGGTCTCAGGAACTCAGGCTTGAGTACAGCCCTGAGATCCTAATTAATATATTCCTTACCACTATACTTCATATAAGCTGATTACATATATCTCAGGAAGTTGGAGCTACAAACAGACAAGAGGGGACCAAAGGAAATAATAAAGGGCAAGAGGTACAGCTTTGTGGTAAACCACTTGATCAGCTTGTGCAAGGCTGCGAGGATTGATCCTCATATCTGAAAAAAAGAAAATGAGAGAGAGTGAGAGAGAGAGAATAAGAGAGAGCAGACAGAGACCCAAAAATGGCAATTTCCTCTCATTTGTTAATTTGAGTAGGTCTGACTATGATTACAGAAATCCTTCATAATCAATCTTTTTAAAAAAAAAAAAGTATTGGCAAGTGTGGTAGTGCATTCCTATGATCTCGCAGGACTTGGGTGTCTGAGTTTGAGGCCAGCCTAGGCTACATAGTAAGCTCAGAGCCAGTCTGAACTACATAGCAAAGCTGTATCTCAAAGAACTGAAAAAAATTAACAATCTGGAAATTTTATAAATACCGATCAAGCTTACCAGATGATCCTACTTGTACCTACAGAGCAAGCATACATTACTCATGAACTCCAACCAGGTGCCCAGGGTTCACCTGAAAGTGAAAGGGGGATGTGGTAAAGAATGACAGCTTCTGATTTCACACGCCCAAGACGCTGACCCTTTAGCCCTGGTCATTTATCTCTAATCAGTTTATCCCTAGCCATCACTTTATTCTTATGTCAAGAATTAAGGTAACAAGCAGAAAATGGTATTGGTGTTCCTATTCATACACGGACAAATTGAATTAAATCCACCCAAAATCTTAAGACCCACTGGACAAATCTGAGTCACACATAGATGTCAGACTGCTCTTTCTTTCATAACCTAATTTTAATAGACCTTCAGGGATGGAGGAGCAAGAACCCAGAAAAGTTGAGTAGGGACAGAGAGTGTCATTATCCTTGTGATACGGTGTGGCAGCATCCATTGTATCATGTATGCATGAAGATGCACACATTGTCCGCTTTCCAGAAACCTAAAATTTCGTCGCTGCTGCAGAGTAAATTGCTTACTTCCATTACATTCCAAGTTGTGAGAGCACCAACAGGCATACAAGCTAAAATCTACACTTGACTCACTAGACAAATGGAAGAAAAGAAAATCATCTTTGCAAAAGTGCCTACCTAGAACTGCAATAATATGCCTACTAAGAAATGTCCGCAATATAGAATAGAACTTAAGCCCAAAGAGATGCAACTTTATCAGAAACATAAGCTACAAAATACAAGACTTGGTGCATCAACATTACATGCTGAAATTGAATCAAACTGAAAAGAACAGTTGTTCTGTCTTCAAGAAAAAAGGAGCGAGTAGTGTGTAATATTTTTAATATATGGATGGCTGGGTAGAGTAAATGACTGTCACACAGAAGGTTTATCTGTAAACACTGCAGCAAGTCTGGGGTTTTTAACCACGATAAATGGCTGGTTTCAATCAGATGCTGCTAGCAGGAAATCCATGGCCCATAGGAGCAATTACCCATCTCTTGACTGAAGCACAGGGCAATTACAAGCTCCCGAAGTACACTCACGATACCGGAACACTTGACTGTATGGTGCTAATGGAACTGGGACAAGAAACTGTGGTCTGTGGCTTCATTTCTCCGTTTCAGCCCCTCCCCAACCCCTCTCCTATTCCTGTTATCACGCAAGGCAGCAGCACAAATGGAGAAATTGTGTCCACAAAATCATCAGTATCTTTATCCGAAAGACAGAGAGCAGGTTTTATCTCATCCTGCACCTAACCACAGCTCCTGAATATTACATTCGTCCTGGTTTTGTTACACATGCTCTGCCTTTCTCTGTGGTTGGACAGGTGACTTCTCACTAGAGTCTCCTATTCAGTATCCGTTGTTCACTCCTTACTTAATTAGCCATATTAGAACATCTAATCCTGAGGAAGTGATGAGAACTGTCAGGGAAACAAATTGGAAAATAATTACTCTCACAATGTCATGAAAAAATATGGAAACCAGGTACTCTTTGGTTAGCTAACCAAAGACTAGAGAAAGAAAAACTGAACATAGAAAGTGTCCTATCAAGTGAATTCTCCCCTCTCACTACTTTTACTCCAGACAGGTAGCATTTCCTGAAGATCTAATGTGTCAAATACTAAGTTATGTAATATAAGTGCATTCTCTCAGGGAAATCTCATAATAACTACAAAGCATACATTATTATCTTCATTTAAAGATGAAATAACAGACTCAGGTTGAATAATTTCATAAAGACATCACGATTAAAACATACTGTGGATTTAAAATTTGAATCAGGTCTGTTATGGTTGATACATTATGTCAACTTGGGGAATCTGGAGGTTTAACTGAGTGATTCAGCAGGAAGCTAGGGTGCTTACTTTGTATACATCCTGAGTCTGTGGAAGAGGAGGGCATGGAGATTGTGTGAGAGCTATGTGCCCCCTGGGTAGGGGTAGCCTATTTACAATGTAAGGGAAGGAGAGAGGCTGCTTGCAGCCATTCCTCTCTTTTGCTGGTTGTTTTTGCTGTGCTCTGCTGCCCTGAATGTTTTGCCCTCTGCCCTGTGCCACTCTGCCTCTGAGACAGCCAAGTATGGACTGAAACCTCCACAAACTGTAAGCTAAATAAACCTTCCCTTCCTTCATTTTGGGTGTTGGGCATTTTATCTCAGCAATGAGAAAAAAGTAACCAAGACAAGGTCCTAACTCATAAATATTATCTCACCCTATTCCTGACATTGGGTAACTGTGTGAATCATATTCGACTATTACAAATAATTATAAAAGCCCCTACATCATACTTCCAGGACAGATATTAACTATCTCAGCACCATTTCCCACTGGAGGTAGACAGGACCACAGAATCTCTCCTCACAGTATTTCAGAAATCTAATAGTCTTCAATGCCTACACTATCTCCAGTTTAGAATTTCCGGGCAAATACTCTTGGTTCTGTACTTGATCCATTATTACATATTCAATATATGTGAATGTTTAAGAGATAGTGGGTAAAAGGATCATAGACACACCCATGAGACCCAGCCAGATCAGTGTTTAACCGGCTGTACCATATGTCACTTAAGCAAGTTACCCAACTCTCTACATCTTAATTTCCTCATGTGTATATGAAGAATACCTCTATCTACACCTTGATGTGTTAGTGCTGTAACAAGATACTTGAGATACACAATGTAAAAGGAGGATTTATTTTGGCTCACAGTTTCAGAGATTTCCATCTGCGGTCACTTGGCCCCACCACTGTGAGTTTGGGCTGATGCATAGTAGAGCAAAACTGTTTACCTCCTGGTGTCTGGGGACAGTCAGAAAGGAAGAGCCAGGGCCAAAATACACCCCTCAAAGGCATGCTGCAGGGACCCCCGCCTTCCATGCAGGCCCTGCCTCTAAAGTTTCACCACTTCCCAACAGTCCATTAAGCTATGGCTCCATCAATGGATGAATGTGCTGATGACATCAGAGTGCCCATGATCCAATCGCTTCCCCAAAGCCCCACCTCTCAACATGACCACACAGCGGTGCAAGGCTTCAACACCTGAGCTTCTGGGAGCCATGTCAGATCTGAACCATAACACGTGGGAAGCTGTCCTAAGGAAACCATAAAATGGCCTCTAGTCTTATGAGGAATGTGACCCTCCACAAATACCAGACCTCCTAATAATAATACAAGACAAGCAGCTCTAAATAACACTGCTTTACTCCCTGAAGATTGAAAGACATAAAAGGAACACTCCTTAAAAGAAAGAGCGAAGTTAGAAATCACAGTGCAGGGGTTGTCCTAAAAACAGGATTTTAAAGACTGAATAGACTCCATCTCCCAGGAAGGTAACATTAAATAACAACTTGACATCCCAAGTCCTGAAATGAGGTAGAGAAACAGAAAGAGCACCCCTTGGGGAATGAGCTGCAGGCTACCATGTCTATCATGGTTTGTGACCCAAAGGATGAAAACCTGAAGAAAAATATTGTATTTCTAACTTCATTTCTTACTTTTGCTAGCTCTGGCTCTAGCTGACAAGATTGAATCTTTGTTCTCATCCATTGGGAAACTCCTACAAGGCCCTAAAATATGTAGCACAAACTGTGGGTTTGATTCTAACAGAAATGATCCTCCCCCAGAATACTAGTGGCCCATTCTTACTGGGGAATGGGATAGAACCCCAGGACATGGGGGTGGTCATCAAACACAATGCTCATTTCAAAATATATGCCTAGTGTGTGTCCTCCCCCACCCTGTCCCTCAGAAGGAAATATCTTGCTTCTCCAAATGCATGTTTGGTTCCCACCTACATAGAAGTGCACCGCTTCCCTCCTGGCTCCCAATAACTAAGCCCAGGGCAGGTAGAAGCAACAGTACGCCCCACACAGTCTGAAGAAAGTACTATGTTAGAGACTGAAGTTTGCCATTTTCCTTCTTGATGCACATATTTCCTTTTGTCTCAAGGCAATTACAAAGGCAAGGAAGATGCTCCTTGAATGAACTGGGTAGCACAGAGCTTCTTGAGCCTTTCAGCTCCCCAGCGTGCACTGGCACGGTTCTCTTCTAGGTGCTAATGATTATAAATGCAAACAAACCAAAACATTCAATAAATGTAATTCACAGAACATCAGATGGACTACCCCTGTCCTTATAGAACTCATCTGCACAAAAATTACAGAAGCAGATGAGAAATAGGTACGCTGAATTGCAAAAAACCCCAAACTATTAGTTGACAGTGGTGATCAACAGTTCTGTCTCTCTTTCACATTATTTTTCTTTCTCTTGCCTTCCCTTTTCTGTATTTTGTGACTCAAGACCCAAATCTAGGAGTCAGGTAGACATATCTTGCCACTTTGTGGTTATGGCTTCTCACTGATATCTGATTTCAAATCCCACCATATACACTCCTCCTCTTGCCTAGTTCCCACTTACCAAGGTTTATAATACAGATCAGAAATTTTCATGTTTAAAAGTCCACAAACAGATTTTATAAAAGTCTGATGACACTGTTACTCCTGATTCATTGGAGAAAACACAAGATTCAGCATCATTAAGACAGTAGTTGCTAAAATGGGTTTAAACTAGGAGACAAGCCCTTGAGTTATTGAAAACAAAACAAATAGAAACATACACTGGTAGATTTTAAAAGGCCAAGTACCTGTGATGACACTAGATAGTCAAAATGATGATGGTTAACCTCATTTTTATGACAAAATGTGTCCATTTTTCATTTCTTAATTCATGAATGTTGGCTTTGTCCTATATTACACTTTCACAAACTGTGTGTGCTGTGACATTCATTCTGGTCTCCATAGCCCCCTGGTTTCCCAGCCTGTCCCATCGCCCTCCAAAAACAGGAGCCACAAAATTAAGAAAAAATATCCAGCTGAAAGGGCAAGGTTTTCTAGAAGAGGAAAAAGAGTGGGAAATGAATTATTTCAGACCAAAAGCAATTATATTTTGAAGGCAGAAGCAGACATCTTCTGGCACAACTGTCAAGATGTTACAAAAAGATTAAAGGAGTTTTTTTATCATTTAAAATCTGTTTCTGGTTCACAAAAAAAGTGTGCTGTTCAGTTTGTGATTTTTAATAAGATTTTTCAATAGATTCGCTGCTTTAAAAAAAAAAGTGTGAGAGAGAAAGAAGCAAAGAATCGAAGGCCAAGCAGCAAATACAGCCAGGACTTTCATACAGTATCATTCATTTTCACCATTCTGGTGGATTTTGACAAGATTTTTGTGGGAGGTTATACCCTATACAATAGCCTGTCAACAAAATATACTTTTTGCAAATACTTTTCAGGATTTGGGCTTCCACTGAGGTTAAAGCAGAAATACCAGATTAATTCCTTTCAAAACTCTGAGAACTTTGACTCATGCAGACAAGGGCTGCCATTTTTCACTGTTAACAGTGTGAAAACCTCTTTGAGCTTCTGATACCCAAATATTGCTATTCCTTTTGTACTATTGGCTCCCTCAACCCCTCATAAGGAACTGCTTCCCAGGCTCCTGCCTGAGAGACGAGAGGGTACTGTGAAAATTTAATTATTGTCCAGTCAGGATCTGCAAAATATCCTCTACCCTGTTCTCCACTTTAATGAATGAAATTTGCTTTGGAACTTGTTCGTAGTCCCAGCTTTCTTCACAAAAGCTGAACAACCACCTTCCCTTGTTGGAGTTCAGCACCCTCCTCTGAAAGGTTTCCCTCCCGGCCTGATTTCTTCATGTCTCCTGGAAGTCCCTGTATCTGGTGAGCATGATGGGTGACAGCCTTGGCCCACACATGCCTTAACAAACTCATCATATGAAGAGGACGGCAGGCCAAACATAGGTTTGTGGCTTCTTTCCATCCCTAGCACATAATGCTTTCTTTCTGACTTAAAGCATGTATCGGATGGGACTTGGAACTGTGAAAGAGCACATAAAATAAATACAGGAGATGATCCTTCCCTTCAAATATCTTACAATATTTTGAAAGCAGCAAGACTTCTACTTGGGAAACAGGGCACAGTGATGGTAACCTCTGAAGTGTTATTTGAAAAGCACCACCAGTGGCATAATATGGACACGATCCCTGGCTCTCAGGAGAGAGGGAATATAAGTGAGTCCTTGAGTCCTTGCACTCCTTTTTCATCTTGTAAACTCATTCAGATATCAATCTATTCTGACCAATGTAATCTTTCAGTAAAGAACCAAGTTCCCAGCACTGTTCTTCTGACACTGCAGTCGTGTTTCTTCTTTAAGTTTTCCTCAAAACTACTGAAGTTATTACAATTTAATACAATATTTTATTTAGGGTATACTGCAACTTTCTCTCAAATATTTAAAGCCTGAGTATGCCTTACCTTCTTACTTTCCACTTTAAAAAGAAAAGTATGATAATTAATCTTTCAGCATTCCAGTTAAGTCAGCAAATTGGAAATTTTAACATGAAATTTGTCTTATTTTAATGCTCCATACATGGGAAAGCTAAAATCTGAAGAGGGCTATTTTGTTGTGTGGTTATATAGTGATGGTGCCAGAAATTTAGGAGTAAAGTATTATTTAACTTTTCATTAACACAACTGTATGCCTTCAGCCAGTCATCCTGTACCAGCAAGTAATAAGAAAGGGAAAAGTTGGTGAAACTTAGGTCAACATTTACTAATTGCAGGTCGGGGACATAGCTCAGTGGCACAAGTGCCTACACAGCAAACACAGGTCCTGCATTTGATTCCCAGAACCAAAAAAAAAAAAAAAAAGACTAATTGCTAGGATGTGTCTTTTATAAAGTTTACATGGAAAGAGACTGAAAGTAATGTAATTTTCTTAAAATTTTTAACCTGCTTTCTATTTCCTGAAATCATACTGCAAAAGACAATTAAAAAGGGGAGAAGACAAGGATAAGGAAAGGGATTTTAAAAGAGTCAAAGTGCTTAAGCACCACCAATGTGCCAAACATTCTGCAAATATTCCCAATATATTACCTTATTTGCTCCTCATAACCATAGTCACTCCCAGGAGGAATGTTACGGTCTTCATTTTACAAATGAAGCACTTGAAGAATGAGAGGTAAGATAACCTGGGCAGGGTTGTAAACTGAATGTCTGGGATACCCTTGCCCAAATCCACATGCTGGAATCCTAAGCACCAATGTGATGATATTAAGAAGTGAGGCCTGTGGATAGTGACCAGGCTGTAATGTTAGAGCTTTTGCAAAGCAGACTAGTGACCTTCTCAGAAGAGGTGAGTGAGCCGTGTTCTCTCTCTCTGCTCTCTGCCACTTGAGGACACAACAAAAAGGTAGCTGCCTGCACATGAGGAAGCAGACTCTCACCAGACACCAGATCTTCAGTGCTTCAACTGGCGACTTTCCAGCCTTCAGAAATGTGAGAAATAAGTGTCTGCTGTGTACGCCGTCCGGTCTGTGGTAATTTGTTACAGCAGCTCAAACTCACACAGTAAAGATTACACAGCCAAGAAGGACAGAACTAAGAGTTGACACTCAACATCCTGGGCTCCAAGGAGCTGGCCTGCTTCTGTTTACTGAGGACTGAGCCCAGAGCCTCTGCACTGGCTCCCTCCCCAGCTCTTTTTATTTTTTTAAATGTTAAACTTGAGGCTTTTGTAGATAAATGGATGCAACTAGAGACCATACTCATCAGTGAAATAAATCGGACCCAGACGTGTAAACATCATGTTGTCTCCTTGGTGTAGGAACCTGAAAGATGAGGTAAACCTCAAAATGTACAGTAGATGACAGGAAAGGGGAAGAACTTTCTCAAAAGAAGGAATGACTGGGATGAGGGAAAGAAGAAAGAAGGAAGGCAAAATACACGTATGTATAAGAATAGCTACAATAATGATGTCTGATGAAAGGAAGAGTTGACGCTCACAATTTTTTGTGTTCCCGTCAATTTAGCATGCTTGTGTCTGGTGGTCTGAGCAACTGATTTGAAGGTAACAACATGCAATGGAATTACAATGGTGAACTCCTACCATCATGTCCAGTGAAACTCTGTATCACCTCTAATGTTTTATCAAAGAATTATTTTCTTATTCTTTTTAACGATTTGAGCAATCTTTCATTCTCACATCTGATAATCTGAGGAATGTAGCTGAGGACAGCGATATGTAATGTGAGAACCACTGTTGATTCGTATTATTGTGTCTTGAGACCCTGTATCAATTTGAATGCTCTTGCTTTGATTTGTTTTTCTTTGTGATACTGGTATGCTGCTACTGTTCTATTTTTTGTTTGTTTCTCATTTACTACTCTCTTTAAAATAAAATTAAAAAGTAGATAAATCAAAATTTTAAAATAAGGCCTCACTAAGTTACTAAATTGCCCAGCCTGGGCCTGAGCTCAAACTTGTGATCCTCCTGCCTCAGTGTTCCAGAATGCAAGGATTACAGCTGTGTGCCACTATGCCCAGCTGACAGGCTCCTAATGCAGAAAATCTAAACTCAGCTACCTGGAGGATGCAGTGATTATGGGGAATGTACATGATCTCATTGCCTCTGAGATCTCACTGCATATCCACAGGCAAAGGCCCAAGTGCCTAGAACATAAAAGAGAGCAAAAGTTGACCCATCAAGGAGGGGAGATAAGAAGGAAAGCCTGGGCTATCAATTAGCCTCCAGCTCAGCAGGAAGCTACTCCTGACCCACCCACCATGAGAGAGATAGAGATCCTTGTTCTACCCTCAGGTCTTCTGAACCTGATTACAGCAGTCAAGTAAGTGGTCATGATTCCCCTTCCACACATGTGCAGCTCAGTTTATCTAACTGTGAAGGAGAGTTGATGAAGATACCAAGAAAAGAAGAGAAAAATGTGGCTCAGAGTGTTGCGTGTGTGTTGCGTGCAGCTGGCACTGGGTTGACCTGCTGTACTGAAATGGGCCTGGTGGGGACAGGGTTGCAGCAGAAGAGAACACAGAGGATGAGAGTGAGACGGACAACTCAGAATTTTTCCCTTTTGAATTTCAACCTGTTGGATAAAAACAATAGCAAATGAGGCACTGAATATGCATGAGGCAGGGAAGGTATTTTAAGTTTTTCAGGAGACAGCTCGCTGAACGGAATTGCTAATTATGTCTCGCATTGCTCTGTCCAATTCACTTAGCTTGATTATGGCTGAGTTGTCAGCTCCCCTGCACTTGAGGTTCCACAGTCGCAGCCCTTCGGAGGCTTAATACTAAATTAGAGTTACATTCCCCCCCCCAAAAAATGTTTTCCTTTGCTGAAGTGCTAGCTTTACCCATCGTGACAACATAACCTTTCTCAACAAAAATATAATTAAAACCACCACAGGTTTGGATTCAAGGGTTTTTGGAGTTGGTGGAATGTCAGGAATGTAATCGCAGCTGTGACAATTGCAAATTAAGACTGAACAATGAGCCAAATTAAAAGGGTGAGAAAGAGCAGAACACCATATGGACTAACTCACTGCTACCCCCACAGGATGTCTCTGATTCCTTAGGCTAAGGAGGAGGAGTGAACAGAGGAGTGGACTAAATGGAGGGAGATCCGGAATTTCACTAACTTTAGCCACAGCCTAAACCAAGGCAATTCAATTCCTATTTCTTTTACTTAGCCTCTTCTTTGTTTTTAAAATGGGGTAAATTTCACTCAACAATGGCCTGGCTCTGGAGGGGCATGGGTGTCTAAACAGGACCCTTGTTGAATAGTTGAACATGGAACAGATATATGAAGGCCTGCATAGCATAGTGGGAAGCATCCATCCTAAATTTAGAGAGAAAGGTGCATTGTAGACTCCATCAAATCAATGTCACTAAAATACATTTATATGGTGTCCTCTGTCAAACCTATTCTACTCCAACCCTGATGGCATGAAGAGCAGGGTAAGACGGAAAGAAGTAAACAAAATGAGGACACAGGACCACTGCTTGGGACACCCTTAATAGAAACAGGGCCCAAAGGGGAAAGGAACCATGCTCCCACCTTGCCTGAGAGAGTCAGTCACGTTACACTGCGGACACAAAGCTCCAATGCACTGCCAAAAGGACACGGTAAGGCATGTCTGCCATGCTGGGATGAATGGAGGGCCAGGCAGGAGCTGCAGCAGCTGGTGGAGCAGCAGAGTTTCAATAGGCAGATCCGAGCTGAACACCTTGTGACACGTCCCCCAGAAGTAAAGGAAGCAGTCCAAGCAGTAAGTGAAATATTTATTAAAAGGATTTAGATTTATAGTACACAGCAACAGAAGCCCAGGCCATTCTACTGACAGTCTACACAAAGGCAACCTAAGCTATCCTGGCTATTGACTCCAGTCAATTGATAAAACCAAAAGAACCAGTCAGCTGACCACAGGCCAGTGAGTGAGTCCAGCCAACACCATATGGAGCAAAGATGAGCCATTCTGCCTGAGTCCTGCCCAAATTGCAAAAAGATGAGTAAATAAATAGTTATTACTTTAAGCCACGGTGTTTTGGGGTGGTACATTCCACAGAAATAGATTACTGATAGAATTGGTACGAACATAACATGTTTCTTTCTGGTATCCCCCACTTTGAAAGAGGAAAAAAAAATAGATTCTTGAAAACAAACTTAATTGTGCCCAAGCCATGACTGCCACTGACCTTAATCAAAGACATTAAAGCAGTAACAATCATGTTTCTTGCTAAAATTAGAGTTCTAGTTACAGTGCATCATTCTGCCTCAGCAGAAAAAACATTCTCCAATAGCAATAGCTTCTATGCCAACATCTGTCTTCCATGAATAGTATCGGGACAGGGTGATGTAGACGCTCTTCTGCCTCAGAAACACACCAGCTCCCAAAGGGGCTTGGAGGTCAGGATGTCACTGTACACCCAGCCTTAGTCATTCCCTACAGAATTACTTGCATAACTGCTCCCTTGGTCCCTCAAATATCCCCACTCAGAAAAGAGAAGATTTTTGAAAATTGCATCTAGAAATAAAGCTGCTAAGTTACAGAGTGAGAAGGCAAGTCAGGTGTGAAAGGCATCACAAACAAGATCACACAATGCTATTGGTGAGCACTATTTTCTAATTTGACGTATTTCTCCGTAGTTCCGCCTATTTCAAGACAACAACAAGGAAATGTCCTGAAAAATATGCAGGGTTTCTGCTGTTTTTTTTAAGTATAAATAAATAAAGAAGTTCCCAGGTATGGTGAAGAAGTTGCTTTTTCTCTTTTTTAATGGCCCTCATTTCTGTTTCTCACCTCTCATCCTTCTTTCTCTTCAACTCAAGTATCTTTTGTTAGGGCAAAGATCATTTTTAAACAGAATTTTCCTGCTGATTACATCTCTTTTCTCATGCAGTTCCATTGCTTCAACTCTGATAAGCCTCAGGTTAGTTCTATCTGAATTTACAATCCAATCTGAACTTCCAGTGATCATGGAAATATAGATATTTCTCATTTTCAGTGTTGTAAGATGAAGCTGTCATCCTTAAGCAGCCAAGGTGGAAAAATTAAAATCACATCATGAAGTGCAGAAACTACTTATTCATTTGAACTCTTTTTTTATGGATACTTTCAAGACAAGGAGATCAAGATGTTGTTTATGATTTAGGAAAATTACCCTCAAAATGCATCCTGTTACATGTGATTTGTTATGTCTCTTGATGTCTGTCTTTAAGAAAAAGTAATTGGGTCTATTTCAATAAGTTTGCCTACTTGCTGAGATGACATATGTCAGTTGACAGCCTCACCTTGAAGTTGAGGATGCTTAAATAAAGGAGTATTCTCAGGGCCTCACTATGTAGTTCAGGCTGGCCTTTCACTCACTCCGTACCGTGGGCTGGCTTTGAACTTGCTGTGATCCTCCTGCCTCAGCTCCCTGAGGGCTGGAATTACAGGTATGTACCACCATACCTGCCAAAAATGAGCATTCTTTATGAGAAACTGTTATGGCTGGTGTCTATATGTTTCCCTCAAAGCCTCACACAGTAATAGGCAGAGTTTCCTCAGAGGTGGCTGAATCTAGAGTACGTGACTAATTCATGGTATAAAGCTGGGATTAAGGATGCTAAGATTAAGGGTGGGTGATTATGAAGTCAGGCCACTGATTGCCTTGGCATTGCCCTAATCCTGGTAGCCTGGGTGCCATAGAAGGGACAGAAGGAGGCCCGTCTTGCCCTTTGCTTACTTTGCTACCTTCTGCCTGCCATGAACCATTTCTCCTCAGTGATGCCTGTCTGCCGTGTCACCCTGCTTTGGATCCAGCTGATTGTGGACTGGAACCTCTGCAAACTGTAAGCCAAATAAACCTTTCCTCCCTTAATTTGTATGGGTTGAGTATTTTGTCTCAACAACAGAAAAAGTAACTAAGACAGGAACCAAAAGACTGAAAAGATAGGCTTCTTTCCTTCACGCTAAACCTTCTACGGCATGGCCTGCTAGAACCTGTTCTTAGATGTTTACAGCAAACTCATTAAAATGCTGATTAACTGTAGCATTTCTGAAAGCAACAGCTATCTTGAAGGTCCTCAGAAATAAACATTCTTCCTATACACAATACAAATATGATATAGCTTTTCTTCTTCCTTTTTTTTTCTTTTGAGCATTTCCTATATACTAAATAACTATGCAAAAGTTCTACATTGGCCATTTCTTTTTTTTTTTAAGACAAAAGAACTCAGAATAACACAGAAACAATACAGAAAATACCAAGTTATAGAGAGAGAAGATAGTAGGGAATTGGCACTGGATGCTGTATAACACAACGTTATCTTCGTATTTGTTATAACAAAATCAATAAAGGAAATACCAAATTACAGAAGAGACAATAGGGAACCATCACTGGATGCTGTATTACATAGTGTTGTCTTTGCATTTGTTAACACAAAAACATTAAAGGAAATACCAAATTACAGACTGGATGTTGCATTACACAATGTTATCTTCGTCTTTGTTACTCAGTTATACAGATGATGGCTCATTCAATTAATCAATTTTCTCCACTTCATCTCCATTGTTCTACCACCCTATCAGTGCTCTTCCCAGTGGTAATAACTGCACTTTTGGGTTTTTTACTCCTTCATGTTCTTACTTTGGGCAGAGACTTGGCTACTTCTAAATATGCTGTATATTACGTGGGTGTACACAGATTGCTATGGCAGGAGGTGGAGAAGCACCCTCTGGCAAGCCCTCACAGCCATTGAGTGTCCAGTCGGGTAGATGGGGTTACACAGCAAATCACCAGACTCTGTGAGCACACCCACATCTATAGGCTCACGAGAGTCTTCAGGGCCTTCCTGGGAGCCAGGCAAAGCACCTGGCACACCCCAGTGGCTGGGTGGAGTGCCTGGTATGCCCCGGGGGCCAGACAGAGATCTGGAGGCTGGACAGAGCACCTGGCACGCCCTGGGGATCCAGTGGAGCTCCAGGGGCGGGGCGGGGCGGAGTGCCTGGCACACCCCAGGGGTGGGGTGGAGCTCCTGGCACACCCCAGGGGTTGAGCAGAGCACCTGGCATGCCCCAGGGGCTGAGTAGAGCTCCAGGGGTGGGGTGGAGCTCCTGGCATGCCCTGGGGGCCAAGTGGAGCCCCAGGGGCAGGGCAGAGCACCTGGCACACCCCAGGGGTTGGGCGAAGCACCTGGCATGCCCCAGGCATGGGGTGGAGCTCCTGGCATGCCCTGGGGGCTGGACAATGTGCCTGACCAGGTATATTGGCCATTTCTGACTGTGAACGCATCCTATACCACCCATTCCTTTGAAGAACTGCTTCTCCCACCCTACAATCACAGGATGGTGGGAAAACTGCCAGTTCTAGAACCAGAAGGCCATGCCCATCAGACTGGGTAAGGTGATCAGGTTTAAATAATTAAAGTGCCCCATGCACCAGATCATCTTATCGGTCCAAGTTATGGATATAGTCAAACCAAAACAATTGAAACTCTTTCAGCACGATTCCTTTCAGCAATAAAATATTTAAATTTTGAGTTAGATAAGTGTACAAATAATGTAGAGACTGCCGTACTATCATCTATACCACGTAACAATTCCTACTTTGAGACCCTTATCAAGAGAGGCAAAACAAAAGAGGAAACCAAGGTCATAGTTTGAGTTTGTGAATCATACCTCTACTAGCCACTCATGGAGCACATGATTATACTATAGCCATGGTGGTGAACGCTGCTGTCAGCTGTTAGTTGTCACTAAAAGCTCTAAGAGGTTCACCGTTCCTGCTCTGTAGACATATGTAGATAGCTATACAGGTATAGTGAAATGGTTAGATTCGCTACTAATTTCCCTCTTGCATCAGCAAAAGAGATTAGTGATGTCACTAAAGAGCCCCAACCTGCCAAGAAAGATGCTGTTATGTTCTCTTCTCACAGATCGTGAGGCTGAAACTTAGAAAAATTAAAACAACTTGCCCAAGCCTGCAACAATGTGAATGATAGAGTCCGGTTTCCAACCAAACATTAGGATTCCAGAGTCTGAGCATATTATTAAGCAAAGCCACTATGCTACACATTTTCCAGAGTGCAACATGGACAGAAACTATTCTTAAAGACATACTTGTTACGAGAGGTAGGAATAAATCACACAATATAGAGAATATTAGGCTAGTGATGTGTATTCAGGATTCTTCAGTAATACATTCTAATTACTTACAGTATCTGATTTGGTCTTCTCACTCTGTGGAGTAGAAGTACAGAGATTTTTGTTACTAAAAAGTCATCCCAAGATGACCTAACTGTGTGATGAGTAATAAAATAAACCCAGGACTGGCACTGTGCCATCTAACTCCCATCGCAGTGGCCTCACCCCTTTACCATCCACTACTCACACTGGCTTAATGTCACTGGGAGAACCATTGTTATGAGGCAGGAAAAGATGCTTGAAATTCAGATTTTGAGTTTAAGTTTCCCATTCGGCACTAAACTGAACTTAGGAAAATTTTTATTGGAATGACTAACAAAACTTTTAAAACTAAGGGATTTTTTTCATCCTAAGTAATTCTGAGGCTCATATACATTTGTATACTCAGTTACAATGGGTGGAATCATAGATCCACCAGTACATTATTTTCTTCCAATTCTCTCACACTTTTTAAATTTGATTTGAGAATTTCTGGTACATCTTTCACTATCAAATGTTAAAGGAGAATAACTTTTTTCCCTCTGTATGACCAATCAGTCCAACAGCAATATTTGTAAATTAACTCAGCCTTCTCTCCCTATGTACTTGTATATTCACTTTGGATTATTTTCTGAGTTTTTATTTCTATATTATTAAAGTACAAAACATTTCACAAATATAAAAGACAAAGTAATAAGGGGGAAGAATACTGTTTCATATTTGTACAAATGCCTATATTATCAACTGATAATAAAAACTATTTAAAACCAGATGTGGTGGCACATGTCTATTTTCCCAGCAATCTGGGAGGCTGAGGCTGGAGGATTGCATGTTCAAGTACAGACTAAGCAATTTAATGATTTAGAGAGATGCCGCCTCAAAATAAATAACTAACAAAGATGGGATGTAACTCAACATGAGGACCTTGAGCTCAGTCTCCAATAACACATGCACAAACCCACACAATCTATTGAGGGACTATTCACAGACTAGAAATATGGGCCAAAAATACGGGCCAAAAATCCCATTTAGCCAAATTTTTATAAACACAAAAAGGTACAGGTTCAAGAAAAATAAAAAATAAAAGACAACAACAATCACTCAAAATGTACCAAAAAAATTTAAAGTATGACAATTTTGGCAATGATACAGGGAGACTATCACTCTTGTCTACTACTGCAGACTGCATCATGGTTAGTACTTTTGTGATGGTATATATCTAAAGCATGAAAGTTTCCTGTACACACTAGGCTATTTATTTCTAGGAATTTTTCTAAAGAAGTAACTAAAGATGTTTCATGCAAAAGTGCTCATCATACTATTGTAATAGCCAATAAGCAGCCTCAAAATTAAACTATAGCTGACCAAGTAATAATTTATGCTTGTAATGGGGCATCTTGTTAGCCTGATGTACTTATCCAAACCAAAGTTCATAAAGCACTACTGTTTGTTAGACACTATGTTAAGCCTTGGGAATACATAGGCCCTACCCTTATGTAGCTCACAGTCTAGTGGGACAGATGACACAAAATCACACAAAACTAAAAAAAAAAAATGTGACTATGCTTGTGCCTATCAGAAATCTACTAAGCAATGAAAACCTCAAACACATGAACCCACTTAACATGTAGAAAGACTATCAACAAAATATTCACAATAGTTATTTCTGGTAGGAATGATCTTTGTCCTTTTAAATCTTTGTGCGTGTGTGTACATGCATGTGTATGTGTGCGGGGGCATGTGCATGTGCGTGTGTGCACATGTGCGTGTGTGCACATGTGCGTGTGTGTGTGTGTGTGTGTGTGTGTGTGTGTGTGAATTTTGCTAATAGAACTACAGACTGTGAAACAGAACAGGAAATTGCATGCTGCTTAGTGGTACTGCCCCATCTCCAAGTGTGAGCCACTGTGTTATCCAGTCCAACCCCACCCCAGGACTAGCACTAAGTTGCCTTCACTAGAGAAGAAGTGAAGAGGAACTACAAACTCCAGAGTGTGCTGTGTTTTCTCACTTGCATATCGTTAGTTACAAATGACTATTTACCTGTCAGTTGGGCTGAGAACACCCATAGGTTTTCCTTTGAAGTGAACCTCTTGGATTTAAAGAGATTTTTTTAAGCTGTTGAAGGTTTGCTTGATCTAAGTCTCAGAGACGTTTGAAGTTGTGACTTAATGGAAGATTATTTTTATTCACAGTGATCAAGCAGTTAATGAGATAAAGTAGTGAGGAGACAAGCTTAATAGAATATGTGGTTGCACCGCATGTTAATCTTTATAAAAGGCAGAATGAAAATAACAGGAAACCAGGAAGAAATTGGGACAGATGGCTGAACAGCTCAAAGATAGGAAAAACAACTCTTCCCTGCATAGGCTTTTCAAAAGCAAACCCCTCTCATGTTGAGTTCAAAAGATAAAAAGGCAACAAAGAATGAGAAGATGGAAAACCAGGACTGAAACTTTCCTGGTGGCTCTTCTCTTCAGACCTTCATCTCATCCTTCCTCAGTCCCTTCTCTACCTCTGCTCCGAAGGGCAAAACACATCTGGAGCAACTACAAGTTCAGTACAGACAAAAACATAAACAGTAAAAAAACTCACTATCTTCCTCACTGGCCCCTTATGCACTATGTTAACCTCCAGGAGTTGTAACAAGAGGAGGGACCCTCCATTCTAACCAGATAGAGCCGCCATGTACCAGGCAGGGCACTGAAGCAGATGGAAGAAGAGAGAAACAGCACGGTACTTCCATTTACTACTCTCTATGTTGACTCAGGATCTCTGCTTTTTGGTGTTGCGGGGGGTCATGTTTTTCTTGTTTGATTTTGGTTTGCTTGTTTTTCAGTACAGGAGAGGAAAAAAATCAGGCCTCTTAATTAACAATTCAGATCAGAAAACTGTGAAAGCTAAGAGTTCCAGGAGGAGAAATTATTGACAAGTAGCTCTTTAACCCACCAATGCAGGGGAGGAACCAAGCATGGACACCTTTGGTATTTCAAGCAGTCATATGTGAATTAATTTGGGGAAATGGCAAAGCTCCGATTCACAGCCAGTCCTCCAGGAGCCCTGTGCCTCTCACTCCTGTGCGATGTGTATGGGGAGGAAGCTTTGAGAGTAGAAGCCTCACCTAACTTTTGCCTGCCTGCTGAGGAATGGGAGCCTGCTTGGAATACTTTTCTCATTCCCCCAATTCTACATTATGATGTTTCTTAGCATTTTTTAGCTTATTTTTCTGCAGGTACAGTGAGCTGCCACGCTTTCCTCAGGCTTCATGGTCTAAGAAGTATCAAAGTCACTGTGAGACCTCAACCATGTCTCTGCTTCTGCATCCACATTTGGCCATATTCATCCCACAAAATGTTCATTCCACATTTTAGCATCTACGATTTCCTGGAAGCCAGTTAGAGACTGTCTCATTCCCAGCCTGTATCTTAACCCCATGTATGAAAATTTTGCAATGGATTAGCTTTGCAGAGTTTGGGACTGCCCCAAAGGGTCTTTAGCAGACAGTCATGCAACTAAAATATTGTCTTATCCTCTGTCCATTGTTAATAGAGCCTTCACTTTCCACTTGAACATTCTCCTTTTCCTCTTTAAAGTTTACAGAGCAAAAGTGTCTTTCCCAGAGAAGACATGCCAAAAAATTTTACACAAGCACAAATTTCCATGAAAATGTAAAAGAATTTGTTTAAAGGGAAGTTAGTTAATTTTATTTTAGTGTTGTTTGAATGCCTTTGAAATTGCTGCCTTTTTTCCTCCAGGGCCAAGCTGATTTCCTTTAGTCTCTTTTGCACAGGGTAATTTGCATGAATGTGAAAATATTTTATCTGCATTAATATTCTAGAACATAACTAATCCATACAGCTATGATCAGGTCAGCCAATAAAACCAAGTATCTACCAGTACAAGACTGGGAGACCCTGGGTCACTCACTGGTTCATCAAGAAACTTAACTGCCTTCCAAGACTGAGGCAGACTACTACTGTACACATCACAGTGGAAAAATCAAGTCGTATCATTAAGTGAATCAAGCTATGTTATGAAACAGGACATAAAGTTTGATAGCAATCCTAAAAAATGCTTATGAAGAGGACAATTCTGAGGAAGAAAAGGAAAATCACAAAGGTAAAAGATTCTCATTGTTTAAAAATTTCAAAAATGAATCAGTGAATATGGCAAAACATGAAAGTGTTTTAATAACTTGAATTTTGCTTCTAGTGAGAAAGCCAGCTAGGGACTCTTTGTTGGCTGAAGTATTAGCATATAATATAGTTTAGTATAAAATGTAGTAATTATATCTAAACCACCAAAGAGTCTCTAAGTGATTATTATCTATCATTGTCTATGATGTATCTGATGTCCTTGCATGAGAACATTCTGAGTGAAGAAAAAGCTGCATTTCTCTCTAGAATCGTTTTGGTTTTGTCTGTGAAAGATTCTAGAGCTCAACAAGGTTCCAAGAAGTTGTATGGATGCATTTTCAGTGATATAATAGTTACAATGCTGTTCATATACCAACAACATGATCCAATCTTTTTAAGTTTATATCTCTGTATATCTATAGAGACAGATAGATAGATAGATGATAGAATTACACACGACCAACATTCTGTTTCCCAGTTCAGTGTTTCTTAAACGCCCCATGGTGAAAAACAATCAGTATTTGTTGTGTGTAAGCTTCCACTCCACTGGAGGCTGATGACCATCTCCGGTTGTACTGCATGTAGCTCATCATGTGGTTTTGATATTACTCATCTAGGCCAGACCACAATTAACGAGAAGACTCCCTAATCATTTGTTTGTGTGTCACACCAGTGACAAGTTACTGTCAAAGTTTCTAAAAACAAAGTCAACGTTTCTGTTGTTTTCTTACTCTAGACCAGGAACAAACAGTGATGGTTCACAGAACTCACTGTGCATAGCACTGGTAGAAAGCACAGAAGTCCTGGCCTAGTCATTTGTATAAATACTTTAAAATCTAACACTGGTAAAAGAAACAGAGGAAGACTTTTTGGAGGGAGGTAGGGGTATGAGGAAGGGGAAAGGGAGTAAACATAATCAAGATGTGATATGTATACGTACTAATTCCCCCAAACTGATGTGATTATTATGTGTCAAAAATGTGTACTAATAAAAAAGAAATTTTGAAAAGAAACAGAAAATTTAAGCAAAACAGTCTTACAATTATTCTCAGAAGCTGTGTTCTCAATTAGCTTAATAGGTATCTTGACAGTCTTATTTTTAAAACTATTCTAATTTGTAACTACTTATTTTGTGGATTATAATTTTCTTGATTTACAAATTCAAATGTCCACTATCAGGTAAGTAAACAATTTGTGACTGACCTATAAATGTAATATTACTCAGCAATAAAAAGGAATAAAGCATGGGTTTAACTACAGAAATATATTATTGTAATTTATATTGTTGACTGAAGGAGAAGATTATGATCATCTATTCAGCAAAAATTTTTTAAAATCCATTCAGACATTAAAACTGATAGCAAAGTGATTGATGGTTTGTTTGGTTGATTTTGTCAGTCTACCTTTTATTTAAAACATCACAATATGACTTCCTCCCCCATGAATATGTACAGTTATTATTGTCGGCATATGTTAAATATAATAAAAACTAAAGTTGCAAACTGGAAAAGAGAAAGACACTGCCTAAATCTGATAAGTAATACCTTCAAAACAGAAACCTACGACAAAAAGAATCTTTAATGATGAAAAGTCAGAATTGTTTCCTTTGAAGTCAGCAACAAGCCCATGCTCTCCAATCATGACTTCTACTCAACACTAAATGAGAGGGCACATAATTCGGTAGGAGATAAAATACATAAATATCAGGTAGGAAACATAATCATCATTATTTTTAGACAATAGCAGTACACACATAGAACATTCAATATGTTTATAGAAAATCTATTAAAGCAAATTAAAAGGGTCAGAAAAGTTACTAGAAATAAAGTCAACTTTTAATGTTGCATTATAAACAAATACTTTGAGAATTTTAAAAGGAAATATAACATTGCTTCTCTCATCCATAACCAAAAAAAAAAAGTTAAAATGAGGATGTAGCTAGAGGCCAAAAACCGAAACCCTTGTACTTCACGCATAAATGTCCAACCTTCTCCTGAGGACATCTTGGACCTCTGCTGTAGCCTGGTCTTGGAATGTTTCCCAAAGTGCCGTGTGTTAAAACTTTCATCCTCAGCTTGGGATGTGGTGGATGCTTTAAGAGGAGGGGCCTAGTGGAAGGCTACAGGTCACTGGGGCATGGACACCTTTGTCTGCCTCCTCCTCTCTCTCAGTCTCTTTCCTACCATAAGATAAACAGCTGTCTCCCTCCATGCATTCCCACAATGCTGTCCTGCTTTTCTGCAGACCCAGAAGCAACTGGTCAACCAAGCATGCACTGAACCCTTGGGAACCAGAAGCCAAGGTAGACCTTCCCTCCATTGACTGTCTCCAGGTCTATGCCACAGTGACAGAAAGCCACCAAACACAACCTCCAAGAGAGCTTTTGCAGGGCATCACCGCCATATATGTATCTTAGAGGTTCATTCTAGCTCCAGTGGATTAGCAAGAGTAAGCAAGACCATAAACTCCATATGAGCTATGCGTAAACTTTTCAAACATCCTAAAGTTACTATCCAAATAATCTAAATTACATCTCACTTTTTAAAAACCAGGATAAAAATTCCATTAATAAAAGTCAAATTCTGCCTTTCGATTCCAGAAGGAATTTATACTAATATGACACAGCAGCCTAATAACAGTTTAAGAAATGAAGATGTGAAGAGTCTAGTGGGTAGTTCACTAGCCACCTGGAGTGAGTGACAGCTATTAGAAAAGCTATTAGGAGATTATAATTGCAATAACAACTATTAGATGAAAAAAAAATCCTGGTTTCTCTATTAGCCTGACAGGTTATCATATCTTGTTTCTTGTTTTGTTTTTTGTTTGTTTGTTTGTTTGTTTTTTTGCGGTACTGGGGATCGAACTCAGGACCCTGTGCTTGCTAGGCAAGCGCTTATTCCACTGAGCTATATCCCCAGCCCTTGTTTCTTGTTTTGAACCCTTTTGCTATGTTTTTAAAAGGTGACTTTGGACATTAGCATCAGAAAAGCTGCTTATGGATGAGCAGATGGCTCTCTATGGATCAAAACCTACATCCCTTCCCCCTTGCCTCTGAGTGGGCTCTGTGACGGCTCTGACCAATATAGTTAGTTCTGTCAAATATAGATTGATAGAGAATATAGTTGGTTCTGTGGCAGTTTCGGGGCCCAATTCTTTAGGGCCCTGGCAGCCTCCACTTTTAGTCTCCTGGAGTTCTCAACTGTCACATAAATAGTTCATCTGCCCTAAGGCCACCATGCTGGGAGGCCTTGTGAAGACACAGAGGCTTATCCAGCCCCAAGCTATTCTAGTACCTACTTCTTCAAATCCTTCTAGCCCAGAACCCAGATACATGAGATTGAAGCCATTTTGGAGGACCAGCCTCAGTGAAAGCAGACCCACTGATAGTATGACTATAATCACACAAGAAACCCAAGCAAGAACCACCCAAGTTCAGACACATTCAAATTCACAAGGTACCATGCTATCCTTACTATCACTTATGCTACTATAGCATATCTAATAATAACCCAAGTTATAATAGCTTTAACCACTGGGCTTGCTATACAGCAACAGATAATTGGAACATGAGATTTCTGTTTCACAAGCTGTTTCCTGCCACACAAGGAATGTTTGAGGAGACAACTTAGACTTAGACTAGAGCGGGGAACACTCCAAGGAAGGATAATAAAAGTCCTCAAATATCTGGAACACTGGCATGTGGGAGAAAGAACAATTTCATTTCCCAAAGGACAGATCTAGGATGAAGACCAGATGTTAATGGTGAAACAGACCACATCAGATTTCTACAAAGACTGCCCTAATCTTCGCAGAAGAATGAAAGACATATGTGCACCTACGTTTATAGCAGCACACCTTGTAATAGCTAGATCTTGGAAACAACTCAGATGCCCATCAACCAAGGAATGAATAAAAAGATATGCTTTTTTCTTTTATGTAATGGAGTACTACTCAGCCACAGAGAAGGATAAACTGGAGACTTTTATAGGTAAACGGGTATAACTCGAGACCATAGTCATAAGTGAAGTAAATCAGACCCATGTGTGCAAAGATCATATTGTCTCACTAGTGTGACAAACTAAACAAGTAAGTGAAGTCCAAAATGTACAATAGACATTGTGAGTTAGGAAGAAACTGTTCAGAAGAAAAGATAAACTGTGATAGGGAAAGGGGAAAGGAAGAAAGGGAAAATGAAAAATGTATGTATACACAAGATAGTGTAGTTATGCAGCTAGTTCTCTTAATCCATTGAAAAGAAAGGTTTGTGCTAATATTGTTTGGACAAGATATCACGCCTATATCTCGTACTCTGAATAACTACTATGAAGACAACAATACATAATGTTTTAATTATTGTAACTCTCCTACTAACCTGTTTTAAAACTGATTTTTTTTCACTTTAAAATAAAAAACTGAATGCCCCAGTAATCAGTGTGGTTCAAAAGGGAAAACAGCACCTTCTCTTTCTCCAGACAAGTTCAAGTGTGCACCAGGGACATCTGGCCAGGCGAGGCATTAAAAGAGAGCCTGTGGTCGGAGAGGAGACTGTGAATAGGTTGTTATGCTCTTACCATGTGTTGGAGAGAGTGGGAAACTTATCGACAGTTCACATCTGTCTGCCCTAAGGTAGCCTTGATATTTTCACTTTCCCTCGTTAGAAAATGTGGACTTAAGAAGAATCAAATTCATAACATTGACTCCAACCAACACTATATCTATACAGAAGATGTTTCTTAGAAATTATACATGTGCTTTATTTTTAAGATATTCATAAAAGTAAATGTAAATCAGAATCACTCTGAGAATCCATCTCACCCCAATCAGAATGGCTATCAGTAAGAACACAAAAAAGCAATAAATATTGTCATGAATGCAGGATCAAGGAATTCTACATTGTTGGTGGAAATGTACACTAATGTAACCACTGTGGAAATCAGCACAGCGATTCCTCAAAAAACTAAAAATAAAAATACAATTTGATCCAGCTATAGTACTCCTGGGTATATTCCCAAAAGAATTAAAGATAGTACATTATATCCATGTTTATAGTGGCACAATTCTCCATAACTAAGCTGTAAGTGCAGCCTAGATGCCCATCAGTATAAGAAAAATGTGGTCTATATACACAACAGAATATCTGATCACAAAGAAGAAATTATATCATTTGCAGGAAAATGGATGGAACTGGAGACCTTGTGCTAAGCAAAATAAGCCGGACTCAGCATGTTAAATATCACATAGTTTCTCTTGTATGAGAAACCTAGATAAGGAAATTATTACATAAATAAATAAAAGAAGAATTCATAGGAAACTAGAAGGTAGATTTGTGAAGATCGAGAAGGGGACTGAGGAAGGGAGATGGGGATAATGGCATTGAAATGATCACAATACATTAAATATATATACCAAGTCCCCAAAGAGATCCCTGCTGTTCTGTAGTACTGATGTGTACTAATTTTAAAAAAAAAACTAAACAAAGAAATACTCAGAAGTAGATTTTACATATGCTATTAGGAACCTTTTCCATTATGAAAGTGAACAACTTTATGGCAAAGCTTTAAGATTCAGAGATGACTTCTAGTAAGAGAGATGAGCCTTCTCTACCACCTCTGCCACCTACTTCCTTGTATAACTAACTCACTGTAAGTGGTCCAGGAACAGTGGTGGTCATTTCACGGTATGTATTCTTATTTATGCCACATAAAACACAGAAGGTCCTCTAGTTCATTGTACCTTATTGTCTTTCATTCCTAGCTCAGAGATGAAGAAACAGCCACAAAGAGATTGAGAAACCTACCCAAATGCATGACCAGTAATTTCTTTACCTTGCTGGCCTGCTGCCTGGACAGATCTAAGAATCCTTCACCAAGTGGTATGTTTGTTTAACTGAGATATTCCTGGAAAGTTTATTCTTTTGTTTCCAAAAATCTTTTTATGTATCTTCAGGTGGATTCTTAATTCACTGAGTTAGGGAAAAGCAGGAAAGAGTAAACTGATGGTGAAATACTTCTCAATATGTGGAGACGGCAGTTCATTGGGAACCAGGTAGACCTTAAGAAAAACAATGCGAACCATGCCTCTCAGATTGTTTCACAAGTCAGACAAATGCCACATAACACAGCGCATCCGTGAAAACTAGGAAATAAACTGTACTGACCCTAGGAAAACAAGATATGTATAAACAATGTCAGTCATCATTGTTCCTTTCCAATAACACCAACAAAGGCTTTTAGAACTTGCCCTGGAAATAAGATAAATGAAGCTTGCTACTGTTACACCTGAGTCAGTTTACTAAATAAGGCATCCTCTGCATATCTACTCAGAAAGAAATAAAAGTTGATTCATTCAGAGACCAGCTAGGGTTTATCATAACAGCATTGATTTTATAAAGTACTCAGAAAGCAATCATTTGGCATTTCTGATACATATATTCACAAACCACCTTTGGATTTTGAGTAGTTGGTTACACAGTGGTTTGTGAAGGGGATTTCTGTGGGCGATTGTAGGAAATGACCCTTCAAGGTGGTTCTGTGGCTGTAAAGTACAGGGCTGTTTTTATACCCAATCGCAGATCAAACAAGCTTCACTAAGCGCAGAAGTTGGGATAAAAGCCAGATGCATCCCACACATCTCTGAGGTCCTCCTGCCTTTTGGCAAACTCCAGGACCAGACTGGAAAATCTGTGCCCAGTGAGGGGGCCAAGTTTGGTGTGATCTGGAGATGATTTATATGGCTTTGGGTGGAGTCCACATGATATGCGCTACTTTGGCCAAGTTTAGCTCTGGAGTTTCTGACTCATTTGAAGTAAAATGTGTTAGGTGGGGACAGATGGGCTCCCCGACAGGGACCAGAGGAGCTGCCTCCAAATCTTGCAGGACCCAGAACAACTGATTTTCCCACCTCTTTCCTCAAGGGTCTAAAAAACATGCAACACAGGTGGTGTCAGGGAGATGGAGTTGGACATATAAGTGCTTTCCAGGATTTGCCAAAAATAAAAATAAATTGCTTTTAATTTCTGAAGGGAGAAAGACTGGATTGATTTTACAGGCTCTCCTCTAAACAGCAATTTACATGCTGAAACTGTAAAGCTGAGGGTAAAATATCCCTTCCTGGTGATTTGAAATCCGTTGATTAATTTCAAGTTGATGACCTTGTTCCCTTACAACAATAGAACTTTAATTCATCTCACTCAGGCTGCCTCTAACTAGTTTTCAACAATCACTAAACAACCAGCAAGTAGTGGCTATTCAATGGATGGAATCCCTATTAATAAACACAAATTAAATGAAGCATATCAAAAGAACCTGATCCCACTACCAAGTGAAATAAGAGATTTTCTCTGCATTTAAAAAAGAAAAATACATCCCTATTGAAAGAATTTCAGATACTCTAAAGCAGTACTTCTCAGTAAAAATGAAATGAGAGCCATATATAATTTTATATTTTCCAGTAGCCACATTAAAATATAAACACTCATGAAATTAATTTTTAAAATATACTTTTGTGTCCTGGGCTGGACACATAGGTCAGTGGTGGAGCATTTGTGTTCCTAGCATAAGCTTCAATCCCCAGCACCACAAACTATAATACATACCATGAAGTGTGCATATATATGCACATGTATTTGTTTTAAGCAAACATATGCAAAATAGTATTGTTTCCACTTGTAACTAACACAAAAAACTGATGAGTTCTTTTTACACTCTTTGCTCCATACAAAGTCTTTGAACTCCAGTGTGTATTTTACACTTAACAGCACGTCTCAGCTTGGACTTTCCACATTTCAAATGCTCAAAAAACTCACATGGCTAGCGGGGATCATTATCGGACAGTGCAACTTTAGAGTTATATACAATTTGAAAATATGAATGTGTATAGGTAGACAGATAGACAGATAGACAGATGTAACCAAATGTAATAGTTAACTCAAATACAACTGCAGGAATATGAAGAATTATTCTGATATCACAGAAATGATATTGCAGTAATATAGGATCTGCCTACCTGGATTCTGAGAAAAGCCCTCCCAGAACTTCACCACCATGGATCTCAGTTTCCCCATTGGAAGTAAAAATGAAAGTAAGACTTCTAGGTACCTCACTCATGTCTAAGGGAGATAAATTAGTTAACAAAGGTAGAGTGTATGAATCTATACCTAGAATATCATAATAACCAACAAGTCTTAGCAAGAAGAGACTGGTCAGAAATACCTTAAAGATAAGATTGTTCTTTGTTCATAACAGTAAGCCCGCACAATTCCCACAGCCCCAGTACTGTAACTAAAGCTGGTCAATGGACATTTATTATAAAGTGTGATGTGCTGCTCAAATTCTACTTTCAGAAATAAAAGAAATTTTACTCTGGTCATGAAGCACAGTACTAGCAAACAGCCCTCCATTGTCACCTCCCTTGGGAACTACCTCGGCTAGAGAGCAAAACTGTCATCAGGGACACAGAAATGAAAGCCTCAGTGAGAGGTCATCACTTCCAATTAGAAGGCTAACTGAAAAGACAAAAAAATAAATGCTAGCAAGGATATGAAGAAAGGGGAACTCTCAAAGGCTATTGGTAAAAGTCAGTCTAAAAACAGGATAGAGTTTCCTCATAAAACTACAAACAGAACTACCATGTTAGCCTGCAGTCCCTCTACTGGACATGTCCAGGGGAACCGAAATCAGTATGTTGGAAAGACAACTGTACCTGAACAGGTACTGTCGCATCGTTCACCATAGTCCTGGGTCCAACAGCAGGTGAACAGATGAAGACAGTGTGGTACATGGAGAGCAGAATTCAGTCACAAGGAAGAATGAAGTCCTGTCATTTGCAATAACATGGATTGAACTAGAGCTCTTTACGCTAAGCGACACATTCGGACACAGTCTAGCACGGCCTGGTCTTAGAGATGCAACTAAAAATTTCATTCCCATAGAAGATGAGAGTTGAACAGCGGTTTCCATACCTGGAAAGAATTGAGGAAGGAAGGTGGACAGAGGGTGTTTATCTGGTTGGGGAATGCACAGGGACAGAAGGAACAACTTACATTCTGCAGCACAGTAGGATGACTGCGGTTGGTGATGATTAACTGAATATTCCAAAATAGCTAATAGAGCAATCCCAGCACTTTGGAGGCTGAAGCAGGAGGACAGTCGGGAATTAGCGGCCAGCCTGAACAAAACACTAGTAGAAAGGATTGTGAATGTTCTCAACACAAAAACTGACAGAGGTCTAAGGTGATAGACATGCCAGTCACCTTGATCTGATTATTAACTTTATATAAATGTATTGAAATGTCACAATGCACCCCATAAATATGTATAAGTACTATATGCCAATTGAAACAAAAATATGACCAAAGAGAAAGAAAAAGTAATGCCTTACTAAAGGTTTTTGCGAGGGTGGCTTGTCCGCAGCACTGGTCTAACGGGCAAGCTCTCCTCTCCCTCCAGCAAGCAGCCGAGAGGCTGTTCCTGCTCCGGAGCACCTCAGCCTGGGCCATATAAAGCTGAGCTCCTCCTTCCTCCGCTCTACCCTGCTTCCCTTCCCTCCCTTTCGCTGGTCTCAGTCCCCAAATATACCCCAATAAACACCCTGCATGTGAACACCGCCACCCAGGGGACCCCCCCCCCATGAGGAGAGGTCTGATCCAGGGCAGGGGGCCGCGGTGCAGCTCGGCGGACCACGTGTGCTTTCATCGCCCGAGAGCTTGAGCTCCATCCCCAGGACCACACACGCAGAAGCAAACCCATACTATTTACCAATGTTTTCCTAACAATTCTTATTAACCACACATCATGGATCAGCTCCTTGACGCTTTCCGCCGGCAGCTCATTTTTTTCCCGAGGTGCACCACCAAACAGGTGACAGACGGCGTGAGCACAGCTGGGCGCTCTGAGACTCTTTCAAGGAGGCTCTTTCCCTCTTTGGATTTTCCAAGCCCACACGCTACAACCAGACACCTGCCAGAGTGAGCCCAAACCACTGAGTTCTCTCGCATCTTGGACTTTCCAATTCTTAAATTTGCCCTTTACTTAAAAAAGTCAATGATTTCACCAAGAAAGTTTGATTAGTTTCTTTTACTTTCTGTAATGAAGTGCCATCCTTTTTACACTTGAAAGGATCTTTGTAATAATGCAACATTGATCTTTTGAATACAGATGAGCTAACCTAGATAATAGGATTTAGGGTGCGGAAGACCAGACTTGTGAGAATACTTAAGCCTCCAGCGCCACCAAGAGGAATCACGGCACAGAACAGCTGTTTCCTGAGCCGGCTCGGACCCCACATAAACAGAGGGAGGCCCCGCTTTGTCCCTCCCATCGCGCTTCATTTTGCTCAATATCCCAAGTGAAATCAATATGCCGCGTCCCCAGATGTCAATCATGCAGTGCAAAATAAACAAACAAAACCAACAACAAAGAGGGAGAAAGATGCTGAGCTCTCAGATCTGTTTTCTCTGCTCGGTAGTTTTACGCTTCAAAGGCCTAGAAGTGGGATTCAAAGCTGATATTGGAAAGCAGTTCTCATAAAACTTTAGACAAAACGGAAAGGTTTTCATTCACACAGTGTTGTGCACCAGTCTCTGTTAGGAGATAGAGATGCAAAAACACTTTAAATCCAGTTCAAGCCCTTGAAGAACTGATGGGGGGGGGGGGAGAAGGAAGCTTTGGAAAGTGAATCAAATTCCCAGGAAGAAATAACAGATGGTGTTCATTTTCCATCTCCCTTCTCCTTAAGAAGAAAGAGAGAAAGAGAGAAGCCTTGTGGTGGTCCCATCCTCCAGGAAAAGGTCAGACAGAAACAACTTTCTGTGAAGCCTCATGCATGAGGGGGCGTGTGCCCAGTCATGCCCTATCACCTATGTGTGAAACAATACTAAATTTAACAATACCTTAGGGTAGAGTGAAAAAAAAACACAAAAGTTCTGACTCAATGACAAGTATGGGAGAATGAAGGCTACTATTTTCTCTGCTTATGGTCATATATGACATTATACAAAATTCTTTTTAAAACTTAAGTCTATTAGTGCTTTAGGCACTATCGGTCACATATACCATTAAGTGCTCAGGATGAAATACCAAATGTAAAGTATTCAGAGATCAGAAAACTCACTGTGGGCTAATCAAAGAAACCTCTAGAACTCAAGTAATACAATAACTGATTACCAGTATCCTTTTATTGTATACCTCATGGTGTGGAGATGCTCTCATGCACAATACACCACTGTATAACAAAAGAACTACATGAAGGCATCACCCATGTTCTACAAATGTGAACAACGAAGGGCTGGGGATATAGCTCAGTGGAATAAGCGCTTGCCTAGTAAGCGCAGGATCCTGAGTTCGATCCCCAGTACCGCAAAAAAAAAAAAAAAAATGTGAACAACGAGGTTTAAAGTTAAGTAACTGACTCAGGAGTTTACAATGGTGAGTTGGTGGAAATAGAGCATGAACTCAGCTCTCCTAGCCCCAAAGCCTGAAGTCTTTGACCACTACATTAGTCAGCTTTCTGCTGCTGCTACAAACCACCTGAGATCCATAATTCAAGGGAGGAAATGGCTTCTTTTGGTTCACTGTTGCAGAGGGTCCAGTCCATGATTATCTGGCTCCAAGGCAGAAAGCTCCAGGGCACAGCGGGGGGGGGGGCTGACCACCTCATAGAAGCCAATATGGAACAGAGAGAAGAGCCAGAGAGCAAAGGGACAGGGAAGAGATATATCCCTCACATGCTCAGGACCTGCCCACACACAGACAACTGGCTCAACTGATCCAGACACTCTGCATCCAGCCAAGTTCACATTCGAGGTTAATCAGCACAACCAAGTCAAACCAAACACTTGACAAGATAAATCAGAAAGACACAGAGCCCAGAATGAAGACTGGCATACCCACCCAGAAAGCACGCCCCGAGAGGCAGACTGAAAGTAAGTTGGTAGATGTGTAAGCAGTGTCCTGAGGGGAGACTCACAACAGAGACTGCAGTTGGGAAGAGGGTAGGATGTAAGACCTGGGGATCAAAATCAAAGCAGCTACGATCATGCACAAGAGACCAGAGCAAGGATGCACTTACTGGGATAAAAGACAGACTTCTGGTTACCAGGCAAGACGGTAACAGCACAATTCTAAATGGAAAAAAAAAAAAAAAGTCCTACAGAGCAACAGCCAGGTTGATTGGGATCCTCATCAGATCCAGCCTAGGAACAGAATTAGTCCCAGAGTCTGACCTTCAGCTCACCTTGCTCAAGGATTCACTGACTTCAGTTATAACAGTAGGACTGTATACTTCAAAATATTTACGATGGAATTCAAGCCTCATGAAATTTTTCTTTTTTGGTCTTTTTGAGACAGGGTCTCACTATGCAGTTCAGGCTGGACTTGAGCTCACTTTGCAGCCCAGGCTGGTGTCAAACTGCAATGATCCTCCTGCCTCAGCCTCCTGAGTGCTGGGATTATAATGTGTGCTACCATGCCTAGCAAGATATTTCAAAAGGAAAGAAAAATAAAATAAAATATGAGAAGGAGGGAAGTAAAAAAAGGAAGGAGTAACAGGAGAAGGAAGGAGTGACGTAAGGAAGGAAAGAGGGGAGGGAAGAAAAAAGGGAGAGAAAGGACAAAAGGGAATTTTTCATTTTTAATTTTAAATTCCTAGGTTTGAACAGTTGGAGGAGCCCCACATGCACCAGTATATAATATACCATATATTACAAAATAGTAGCACAAACCATGAGATCTTTATAATGCACATTAGCATAAAACCCCATTGAAAACAAGCAATTATTTTCCAAATCTCCAAGTCTGAAAGGGAAGTACTTTCAGAAGGCACAGAGTAAGGCAAGGACAGAGAACCATGTCAGACTTTGTAGATCAAAGGAGAGTGTTTTGAAAACAAGAGGGAGGGGAAAGATCAAAACTTAACCAGAATTATGGTAGTGGAGAGCCAAAGATTCAAATTAAAACCAAATCACAAAGAAACAAGAAATCCCCGAAGGATTGAAGAAGGGAGTTTCCTGAACCGCAGCAAAAATGGACTATCAAGATCTAAGAGCTCAAAATCTGCATCAGGACAGAACGTTATGGACAGAGCAGAGGGCGGTGGGGAGGGGGCTGTTTGCAGCTCTCTGACCGAGCATGCTATGGAATGTGCCGGGTTTTGAAAGCAGATGTGTTTACTTGCTATTGTCTGCCCCCTGTGTAACCTTGT
The DNA here is from genome assembly GCA_004027595.1 of Dinomys branickii. Taxonomy (NCBI): domain Eukaryota; kingdom Metazoa; phylum Chordata; class Mammalia; order Rodentia; family Dinomyidae; genus Dinomys; species Dinomys branickii. Next base: position 117,677 of record PVLD010004958.1, read on the forward strand.
GTAAGGCGGTTAATCTCTTTACATCTCTTTCTTACCAAAAGGGAAACTAGATTTTCAAGAGATATGTAACTTGGCAAACTTCCCATAGCTGGAGAGCATCAGAGCTAGAACTCACAAGTGGACCTGGCTTCCTCCAGAACAGCGGTCCTGGCTGCTGTATTGTATATTGGGTGGGTGCTTCGAGGGCAGGAAAGCCAGCCGGGCCGTGGCTCCCCACGGTACCTCAGGACCGCTGTTCTCTCAGTAAGCTGAAAGCATCCCCTTCGCCTCATTGCCCCAGCAGCAAAGGCTTCACTGGAAAAATAAAACTCCATAAACTTTGTGCTATTGTTTTAAAACATTCACCAAACTCCATGTTTAGGCGATGCAGTTTTTATTCCAAATGCTAGCTGGCAAGAGAGGTACTGTCCTGTACGCTCACAGACACGCTTAGTTAGGGTGTAACACTGAGCACCGCTCAGAGATATGCTGGGCAGCCTCTGTGTCCGGAGCGCGGCCACCCCAAGGCCAGCACCCGTCGGCTTCCTTCCCTGTCAGCTCTCCCGCACGGGGGATGCCCGCTACGTCTGTGTAGGACACACCAAGTCCAAGACACCAAGTCCTCTCCCCCTCCCAAACGTGAAACCTTGGAGGCCTGGGGCAAGCAGCCCTGGCTCTTCAACACCTGGAAAAGCAGGTCTCCGTGGGGCGCACCCCCGCCTGGGGCACTGCAGAGCCCGCCGCGGGTAGCAGAACTGCAAGCGGCGCCCGTGGCGGGGAACGCGCGAAGGAAGCCTGCCTCAGCCTGGGCTCTGATGTCCTGCGCCGCTCCCGACCCGCAGAAGGCAGCACGCAGACAATCGGGTTCTGTAACGTGTTTCTTTATTGGACACAGCACAAACCCCACAGGAGTCCACTCTGCGTGGCTCCTTCCAGGCTGCTGCTGCTTTTGCTTACTGTCACAGCGACTTATGTAAGAATGGTTAGCAAATCATACTACGCCACGTGGGCCTCCAGGATT